>JAYESA010000020.1:16272548-16534346 GCA_036927795.1 Iris macrosiphon | reverse complement strand
AGTAGTTATTATATGGCTGTCAACTGTTGTCTTTGTTGTTATATATATCTTTTAAATAACTTGGTTTTCCTTTCACAAATTATAAAAATAAAACAGTCCAGCATCTTTAATCCAGACGGGGCTATATGGAAGTAGGATACAAATGTGAAACCTTAAGAAAAATAAATAATTGTTTAGTGAAGTAGGGGGTAACATGTTGGTATTTTTCACTTTGCTTTGGGTGTTTTAGTTCCATATAGAAAAATTATCAATGTGTATATCTCAATATATAGCTTTGCTTAGTATTGGTATATGCACATGGGGTGGTGGCCCATGTGGGTTGACTTTTCTAGAGGGATTAAGTGTGAACCACATTATGACAATATTTATTTTGTCATCATCTTTGAAATTTTTTTCTTAGGAGCTAAGTCCCAAACGATTCGGACTCGGACTCGGACTCAGGCTCAAGGGCGCAAAGTGGTGCTTTGTTGGCGCACTTTGCATGTCAGCATCGTCGCATGGTGCTCGTGTGCTCCTTTTGCGGTCAGGTGCACATGCGGCCAGGGGCTATGCAGCCAGGAGCCCATGCGGCCAGGTGCACATGCGGCCCGGTGCCCATGCGGCCATGAGCGCATGCGGCCAGGGGCCATGCGGCCTGGTGCCCATGCGGCCAGCAAGTTAGCTTGAGGGAGTCAAGTATGGAGGGGACATGGAGTGTTGTTGGCGGCTCGGGGCGCCGCTGTCTGCTCTGTGCAGTTCAGCGCGCAGACGGCGCAGGCAGCTCGTGGCTCTCTATGCCACACGGCTGCAGCTTTTGGCGCCTGCGGCGTTGTCTGCTCTATGCAGTACAGCGACGCAGCGCGGCTCATGCGACCTAGTTTTTTCTCAGGTCGCATGGAAGCTAAAATTCTCTTTTTATAGAGGCTTTCCTCTTCCATTTAGTGTGTTGAAAAATTTGAGAGAGAGAGAGAGAGAGAGAAAATTGAGAGCACCAGCAGGACCTACGATAACAGTTAGCATCCTTCGAAAGGAATCTTTCGAGTGATCCGAAGGTGACCAAGAGCTTTCTAGAATTTCTCGTGTGAACTTGCTGGATCCTGAGGGCAGATCATTGTATAGCACGAATCTTGCCTTGAGCTCTGGTGGTTTTTATCATCCCAGTAGGAGTTTCCTTCTTTGTATTTCTGTTCTTGTTCCGGTTCTTCTCGATGTAGCATCTGCGAACGTAAAGAGAAGAACGGTTTTCTGATTCTTGTTGTATTTACATTTTTTTTGGGTTGTTAGTTTATAACATGTTTTTTGTTTAGTGCTTCTGTGGGGTTGTGTTTCACTGTAGAGGAACTCTTGTCTGAATCTCAGTGCACCAGCTTCTCTTTTGGAGTTTGTAGAGACGAACTCTTGTGTGAGTCTCTACTTTATGGTTACCTCTTCTTCTTTGATTTGACTTCAGGACTGACAATCTCAAAACAAGATCCGAGTTAGAATGTGTCACGCCCCAGTTCCAAATATAAGGAACTAAGTCTCGTAGCATTGGCCAACGGGTACACTCCGATGGGCTTCCCAATCTAATGGACCCATTGGAGTGCACCTAAGATGTAAAGTACAATGATATAATCCAACATTTAAACATAAGCAATGTAACTAATCTCATCCATAGACATAAGAATATGAAATACATAGAGAAAATAAGTCTACTAATGTGCAGAAAGAAAATAAGTCTGGAAATGTATAATAATACAAACTGTAAAATCCCTAATCGTAAAAACCGTATTAACCTATTTTTAATTAATTATTAATTGAATTATAGTAATTATGAGCTAATTAGGAGAAATAAAATTTATTTAATTTTTATTCTCGGTATTTGTGCATTTAGGGGATTTATGGAGCCATTATAAATCTTTCATAATTTATTTCATGTAAGAGACCCTTTGGACAGTTGCTAGCTTAATGGTATGCAATAATATAAATTTTAGAATTTTCTATGTGTGTGTGTATATATATATATATATATATATATATATATATATATATATATATATATATATATATATATATATATATATATATAGTTTAATAGAAAAGAATAGAAATAAGAAAGAAAAGAAAAACAAATGGATTAATTCCTAATGGATCTACCAAACCCAACCCAATAGCCTCCTAAAACTCGCTAACCCCATAGCCCTAAGACCCAACTACCCGGCCCCTTCAAAGGAAACCAAGCAGCAGCCGCTCCCTTTCTCAACCCGCACAGAGACCGCGCCCACCCCCCCCACCCGCGCGCTCTACTCATATATATATATATATATATATATATATATATATATATATATATATCATTCGTTAAACCCTAAACCTAAACTCATCTTTCCCATCCACCCTCAAACAGAGCGCCGCCGTTGACCTAACCGCGCCCGCCTCCAGCCACCGCGCCTAGCCAAGCTGCCCAGACCGCCGGAAACCGCCCGCACGACGTGACTGCGACCCCTCGCGTGACAGTTTGGACATCGAAGTACCTGTGTTCGCGTGCTATTTTACGTCACCCCGCTCAACCAAACTCAACCCCGTCTTCACCGGTACGTTCATGACTTAACTCCCTTCAATATCTGTATGATAGTTGACCTTGAACAACACGTAACCCTAGGCGAAAATAGCGTCCAAGTTGACAAAAAATGACAACTTTTGGGTATCGCAGAAAACTGCGGTAACTACCTATGTTCACGGATTTGTATCTCCCACCACAGAGATCCGAATCCACTTTTTCTTTTTGGTATGCGAAGACCACTTGACTTAGTTTATTTTTTGTCAAATACATTAATTTATTAACCGCTGTATGTAGAATTAAAATAGTTAGAAAATCCTGAAAACTTACTTTTTCAGATTTCCAAAAATTGTGATACGTAGCGCACCCCACCAAACGGGACCGCCCCGTCGTGTACCAAGTATACCAAAAGGTGCGCACAATATACCCGGACATGTGGATTTTTACGAAAACTGGTTTGGACGCGTGTGCGCGTCAAAATCAGCCCGTATCCGCAAAAATCCTCCGTATTGTAATTTTTGTAAAAGCCCTGCGTATTTAGTGCACACTCGTCAGAAGGCGACAAAACTTGCGCCACAGGACTCGTGGTATCGCGTTGGTCCTGTGACCCAATTTTCACGCAATTCTGAGACAATTGACCAAGTCACCAATTGGCGGGCCCTACGATTGACTTTTTGGGCAAAATTATGTTCGACTCATCGGAATTCACATTTGGACATACTGTTGAGTTCGTACTAACTTTTAGAGTTTGTTTGACCTATAATTTGCCCCTTTTAGAGACTATTATTCTTTGCATGCTTTTCGGTACAAAGTGGGCCACATGTAGACCCCACTTCGATCCAAAATTATCGTTTTGTCCCTATGTCCAAATTGGATGAAAGGGTTGTGATTTTTAGCCATTTTGCTGATTCCGGAAATGTTGGTGATGTCTATTTCAGTATCCGGAGACGTTTGTTTGGAGCCATCAGTTTCTGATTCCGTGTCCTTGACATTTGGACGCATACACCATACAGATTTCTTGCCAGGCAAGTATACCTTACAATTGTACTGTATTTATATTCCATATGATGCATGCATGTTATTTCTGTTTATTTTAGTTCATATATTTTTAACTGTTATATAAATTACGCGTTCAAGGAAACTTGGGTGCAACGATGGTGTTGTCGTATTATATTTTTATTTATTTATATGCATTGGACCTACTTTATGGGACCACCATATTATCATGAGACATTTATGTTTCATTGGCCATATCACTATTCTTACACGAGTGTGAGTCACATGAAGGACACGAACTTGCGTACTCGGGTGGCCACTGGTACGTATAGGTCGTGCGACGGATAGGGATAACTGCCGATAGAAACTTTGCATGCTAGTAGACCTGGCAGTTATTTAGAGGTATTATTGTGTCATGTATATGACATGCTTAGAGAATGGGGTGGGGAGAACAATAAGTAAGGCATTTAGGCTCCTTTGCACTTTTTTCTTCTGTAACCCGGAAGCTCCGCTAGAGATACGGGCGGTGATGACCCTTATATATTATATATTATCAGGCGGCCTCTGCCGTTCAAAAGACAACATGCTTTGTAGGCCCCTGATTCTCCGAGAGAGTCACGCCAATCCCATTTTTAGCCAGATAGTCCACTTGGTGGAAAGTTGTTCTCAAATTGCATTCACTTAGATGGTTAGGCGACCCTTGGATGTTTACATTACAATTTTATTGGAATATTTATATGTATCTTGTTACGTCCCTCTGAGGACCTGGTACCTTTCCAGATATAGATGAGCAGGAGTATCCACAGGAGTATGGACCTGGACCTGACGCTACTTATCAGACTAAGGAGGTCTTACCTTCGGATTATTTATGATTTATTGCAGCTGTTTAGATATTCTAGCTGCTATTCTTTTAGAGACATTTATTCTTATATTAGAGTTTATTCTCTTCTCTCTTTAGTAGTTTTGGTATAGTCGATTTGCAGTGAATTTGTTTCCATCCGACTATCATACTTTGATACTCATCTTTGATATTCAGTTATTTATTCCCATTATTTATCTATTTGTGCTGTGGATGAGATATAGATTGCGTGTGACTTGTTGTGATAGTATATTACCACTATGGATTAGACATTCATGTACAACGTACGTGTGTATATGGTTTCCATATATTGGAGTTCGTATACATACGGCTGGCGTGTTACGTATTCCTAGTCCTACGTATTTTGGGACTGGGGCATGACATATTTTTAGTGGTGGCCCATACAGGTCAAGAATATATTATCTCGGTTACGTAACTGTACCGAACAAGCCTGCGTATAGGAATAGAGTATAAGGATCTCATCCACGCTTGAATGAAACTCATCCTTCCTATTTAATGCTTGCATCCTGTTTTGATTTCCGTACTTTTTCTAATCGTTCGTACATCACCTGCAGAGAGATAGATATGCAAAATGAATGTACTGTCGTCGATGGCGACACACCTTCAGGAGTCAATTGCCAGACTCAAGGATGGACCCTAACGATTCCTAGGCTTACGGGACCAGATGGACAGACTCACAATCCAATTCTATCTGATCTTCCCGCTTCACCTAATGGGAACCTTCTAGCTTCATCGACAATGCAGGATGGCCAGACACAGTTGTTCCAATTCTTCCAGATGATAATGCAGGAACAACAACAACAGGCCGCCACACTAGCTGCAGAGCAGAGGCAGCAAGCAGCAGAACAGAGACAAAAATTTCTGGCAGCACTTGAGAGGATGGCTGCATAGGCTATTGTACTAGCTCAAGCACTAGCTCCAGTACCTCGAGCTAGAGTTGGTTCAGTAAATGACTTTATTCAGATGGGTCTGAAGCCATATAAAGGCATTGAGAGCCCAGAGGAGACTACCAACTGGATCACCCACACGCAGAAGCTATTGGAAGCATCGCAGTTACTTACGGACCCATGGATGACATGTATAATGACGCTTCTAGATGGTAATGCTCATCACTAGTGGGAATCCATGGAGCGCCAGTTGGGTACATACCAGACTTGGGAGTAGTTCTTGGAGTGCTTTGAGAGGAAGTACTTTTCGGACACCATCAGAGATGCATTGTACGACCAGTTTCTTCACTTGGAGTAGGAGAACAGAACAGTGGACGAGTATGATGCCAAGTTTAGTCGTCTTAGTAAATATGGCGCTGTCTTGATACCAGATAACTTGGCTAAGGCTAAGAGGTTTCATCGCGGACTGACTCAAGAGCTCCAACACTATACTAGCTCACAGTCCCGGATCTCTTATGCCGAGCTACTGATAGAAGCCAGATTTCAAGAAACCATCAACAGAGAAAATGGAGGTCAACTGAGGATATAACAAGGATCAGCAAGGACACAACAGGGACCAGCAAGGACGCAACAAGGAGGACCTATCAGACGTCCCTTAGCACAGCAGCATCAGCAACACAGAGAAAGACCGTACCAGATTCCGGAGAAACCTCAATGTAATTATTGTGGAAGAATCGGACACATTTCGAGAGATTGTCGGAATCGCTTGGGACAGTGTTTACGATGTGGTTTCGGACAGCATTTGGCAAGAGATTGTCCAAGGCAGCAGACATTGACACTACCACCGCCAGCACAGATGTCACGCCCTAGTCTCAAAATATCGAGGGATTAGCCACGTGGCAATGGCCAGCAGCACGCACCGATGGACAAACCCAATTTAATAGATCCATCAGGGCGTACTTAAGCTGTAGAATAACTATCAGGATCTACTAATCTCATCCACAGAATAAATATAACAAGTCAACAAAAGGAAATAAAACATCAACATCAAGTCACAAGTAATTAAATCGGGGAACAACCCGATAATCAAGTCTGATGCAATTGTTCTTTAAACAAGAAAGTAAATAACATCACTGACTGAGTATGGAAGAAACATATACTCAAAAAAATCCATGGCAATCACCTAGTCCTTAGTTCCTGGTTCTGCTCCAGTGCCTGCTCCTGAACCTGCTTTTGCTCCTGCTAATGCACCTGTCCTGTAATCCTCAGAGTGGATCTCCTCTGCTAAACCTGGGGACCTAATCCGGATCCAGGTCCTCAGGGGACATAGCAAGGTACAGATAATATAAGCCAAAATAAATGCAGTACAACAATAAATAAAATAATAGGGTGAACTAGATAACCAGCTAAGTGATATGCAAGTTGAGAGCATCACTATAACTCAGGCTGAAACCACTACAAGCTCTGTGTCGGGGAGCCGGTAGCAGTGATAACACATAGTGGGCCAAGCTCGGGTTTAGAGTCTTGAGCACCGCAATAATAGGGGTTTTATATATATATGATCAGCCTGTAGCCTGTGTGTCTCTCGCCTCCCAATGTAATCACACGTCTCATATCCATGACACGCAAGATCAACACTAATGCAGCAAGTCATAATAAGAACTAATATACTGTCTATGTCACGTCCCAGTCCCAAAATATCGAGGGACCAGATACGTGGCAATGGCCAGTAGTACGCACCGATGGACAAACCCAATTTAGTGGATCCATCAGGGCATACTTAAGCTGTAAAATCAAGTCTATGACAACATGGCACAACTAATCTCATCCACAAGATATAAAATATGATCCACAGAATAAATGAGGCATGTAAATCATCTGCTAGTCTCAACAAAGTGCTTCGGGGAATGTAACCTCCGTATCCTGAAATTCGTGCTTAAATATTATTTTTAGGTTAATTTGGGGCTAGTGGGATTTTTCCATAATTTTTGTTAATTAAAAACTAGTAATCCTAATTTTCTAGGACTTTCAAGAATTTATTTTAGGGTCAAATATAATTAAAAATATCCCAAACTTTTATTTTGGGTTCTAAATAATAAAATATATTTTCTAGAATTTTTTGGAAATTTTATGATTATTTTTCGCATTTATTTTGAGTTAAGTATGAAAAACTGAATTAAAAACTAATTTCTGAAAAAGAAAACCCAAAAGTAATTATTTCTGCCCAGTCAGCAAACAGGGGGCCCACCTGTCAACCTCCTGTAGCGAACAGTGCGTGGCCTGCCTGTCAGCGACCGCGGGTGAAGCCGAGCCGACCTCGAGCCGAGCCGAGTCAGAGTTCGACTCGGACTCAGCTGAGCCGAGCCGCGTGGATCCACGAGCGTTCGATCTGAGCGGGGAGCCATGGATGGATGCCACATGGCGCTCTCCGAGCCGTGGCTGCTCTCTCTCTCCTCTCTATATATATAATAGTTTAGTTATTTTCTAGGGTTTTTCTTGAGCCAATTTTTGGAGAATTGCCATCTAGGGTTCCTTCATCTTCCAGAAGCCATTGCGCATAGCTCCGGACTCCAAACGAGGCCTAGTTTCTTGCATTAGAAAGATATTGAGGTTAGCTTTCTAATTATATAATTTGTTTTTCGAAATTATGAGTATTAAATTCTGGAAAATTAGTATAGCACAGTATGTCCAAAAATAGACGTGTTTCGATATTTTCGCGATTCTGGGAGAACCAGAAATCAGAATCATGAACCGTTTAAAGTTTCAGAAAGATAATGTCAAGATAATTGACATATATTTTTCCCAGAATTTAATTCGATGTATTTTCATACTGTTAATTCTGTAGAACTTCTAGGTTAGAATTTAACCATCGGTGCACGATACGAAATTTGTATGTGCCATAATTCCCAAACGAATTTGAATTCGGATGAGCCGTAAATTCCAGCATGTTTTTGATGCTGAAATCTAAAGAAATTCATGCATGAAATTTGAGTTTGTGTCGGTTGACTTTTTGGTCAATAGACCGCCTCGATTTGCGTGCCATGAGTCTCGAGTCGATAAAATTTAGTTCCTTTGGACAAAATTTAGGAATTAAACTAAAAATCAGAATAATAAAATTAAAATAGGATTTTAGAGTAATTATTGCAGAATTAAATAAATTAAAATAAATTATCTTTTGACATGGTAAATTGTAATACATAGGCTATTTGGACTGTGACTTGGACTCTAATTCATACCAGCAGCAGGACCCCAGGCGAGTACATTCTCTGACTGTTTCCATTATGTTGATTATCTCTATAATTCTTGTTGTATAGCGTACATGACCCTGACACTGTTCTTTACACGAGTTGGCATCATTGAGACCTGTCACGAGGAGTCATGATTGGAATCCATCGTGCTAGCTGGGAAAATGGGGAAATATTAGTAGCTTATGTGATCATACCCAACCTACATGCATCATAGCTCACCCACATCTCACGTCGGTGCAGCCTGACCATTACATGCCTCATAGCCTGTTACATGTGATTAGCCTGACTATTGCTCGCATCATAGCTATCCGGATGGTTAGCCTGACCCTACATGAATCATAGCTAATCATATGTAACAAGCATGATCAGTCCCAAGCCGATCACATGATATACTAATGTTTCACACACTTGGTTAGAGGATCATTGACATGGATCTCTAGTATATTGATCTAGCATCTCGACATATTCTAGTTGTTGTTCTTGTACACATTTATATACCAGCTCATTGTTCTTGCGTGTACTTGGATTTCTATTTCATTGCTAGATGTACATTGATGATGACATGCTCCAGTATTCTATTTATTCCAGTATTTCTATTTTCAGTATATCCATGCTCGTCAGTATTTCTTATTGCCAGTTATCCATATATGTCTTGTATTTCTTTACACTGTATTATAGTTTTTGTCAATATGCATGGAACTGCTGTTAGAGGTGTATTTCGTTCCAATCCTGACTGGATATTTTTTCCAGACTATGACCTAGAGGACTTGTTTTCGACATACTTGGAGATTGGATGTTATTGATTGCAGGTTAGACTATTTATTGTTGATTAGACTTGTCTTGTATTTTATTTGTTTGCTTCGATATCTCATCGTGCTTTAGCTTATGTGATTGAGTATATTCCATATTATATTGTGATATCTGTGTCTCCTTATGGAGTTGGATATTCATGTGAGAGTGATTAGCTAGTATTATGACATTGACAGCATTCTACCGTCGATGCTGCGGCGTAGGCTGGACGTACCCACGCTCTCGTGCCCCTATACCGGGTGCGGGTCGTGACAGGGAACAACCCGATAAATATCTGATACAATGGTTCAACAGACCAGAATATAAATAACTGAAATAAATAAATGCTGAGCATGAAACATGGATGCTCAGGAGAAGTCTTCGGCTAAAACCTCATCCTCGGATGGCGGTACAGCTCCTGGATCAGCTTCTGCTGCGGTTCCGTATACCTCGGGATAGATCTCGTCCTCAAATCCTGGGGACATAATCCGGATCCAGGTCCTCAGGGGACATAGCAAGGTACAAGAAAGCTCATGCCAAAATAAATGCAGTGCAGAAAATAAATGGAATAAATAGGGCAAGTAAGTAACCATCTAAGTAAAAATGCAAGTGAGAGCATCACGAGTACTCAGGCTGAGCCACTACCAGCTCTGTGTCGGGGAGCCGGTAGCGGTAATAACCGGTAGTGGGTCTAGCTCTGCTCCGAGAGTCTACGACCTCTCAATAATAGTGGATGTATATATATATGGAACAGCCTGAAGCCTGTGTGTCTCTCCCCACCCAATGTAACCACGCATATCATGACCATAACGTCTCATGTCCATGTCAAGCGGGATCATAGCTAATGCAACAAGTCATACAATATCTAAGAATAAAATATCCATGTCAAGTCCTGTATCCTATATAGAATCACCATGAATATCTCAGGAAGATCCTGTCTCATGCATAGTGTCAAGTGTCCTGGGTCATAGTGTACTTGGTAAGACAAGTACGAAAATATAAAGTGTCACGAATGTCCATCTCTAGATGACAGTACCCAACACCGCGTATAGTGTTGGCACCCGACTAATAATCGGACGCTAAGTACGTCACACGGTCGTAGGTTGAGCATGCACAGCAATATAATGAAGCAAGGAAAATAAGTAACAATACTGCATAGTTTGGCAAGGTACACTTGCATGGTGTCCGAATACCAACAGTCGTCCCTGTATCAGTGGATCCTGTAGGTACTACTCCAAAAGTTGTAATAAATATCACCAACAGTCTCAGAAGATATCAAATAGCTAGAAACGTCTGTCCTTACGTCCAATTTGGACACAGGGGCAAAAATGACATTTTCGGGCCAAAGCGGGGTCCACATGTGGGCCACTTTGCACCGAAAAGTGGGTCCGTGTCAAAGGTCTCCAATTTACTCAAACTCAATGTTTACAAGTCAGGAACAATGATACGAACCCAACGGAACTTCCAGAATTGTATTTCGATGAGCCGATCACAAAATCGCCCATCAAGTGGAGCCTATGGGGCCACGATACGCGATTTTGTCAACGTTCTCAGAATTGGACCAAACTTGGGTCACAGGACCAGCGTTTTGCTACGAGTTCGATGGCGTAAGTTTTGTCTCGATCCGACGTATGTACACAAAGTTACAACGTGTTCCAGAATGGACGGATACGGGGCGTTATCGACGGATACACGTTGATTCCGGTGTGCAGGCACATCCGAATCGACTTCTGCGAAATTCCACACGTCCGTATCAACGACACGCTGTCACGCCCCAGTCCCAAAATACCGTGGGACTAGACATGCGGCAATGGCCAGCAGTACGCACCGATGGACCAACTCAATATAATGGATCCATCAGGGCATACTTAAGCTGTAAAACAAGTCTACGACAATCATGGCACAACTAATCTCATCCACACAAGATATAAAATATGATCCACAGAATAATAAGGAATGTAAATCATCATCTAGTCTCACAAAGTACTTCGGGGAACAACCGATAAATATCTAGTACAATGGTTCAATTGACCAGAATATAAAAGACTGAAATAAATAATAAAAGCTGAGCATAAACATGGATGCTCAAGAGAAGTCTTCAGCTAAGACCTCGTCCTCGGATGGTGGTACAGCTCCTGGATCAGCTCCTGCTCCGGTCCCGTAAACCTCGGGATAAACCTCGTCTGCAAAATCTGGGGACAAAATTCGGATCCAGGTCCTCAGGGGACATAGCAAGGTACAAGAAAGCTCATGCCAATAAATAAATAAACAGTGCAGCAAATAAATAACTAAATGAAACAATGGGGTAAATATGTAACCATCTAAGTGAAATGCAAGTGAGAGCAGCACGAATACTCAGGCTGAGACCACTACAAGCTCTGTGTCTGGGAGCCGGTAGCAGCAATAACTATGTGTTTACTATGTGTTTACTATGTTTTATATATATATAATCAGCCTGTAGCCTGTGTGTCTCTCCCCACCCAATGTAACCACGCATATCATGTCCATAACGTCTCATGTCCATGTCAAGCGCGATCATAGCTAAATGCAACAAGTCATAATGTATATAGAATATAAAATCTATGTCAAGTCCTGTATCCTATACAAAATCACCACGAATATCTCGAGAAAATCCTGTCTCATGAATAGTGTCAAGGTCCTGGGTCATATGGTACTTGATAAGACAAGTACGAGAATATAAAGTGTCGCGGATGTCCATCTCTAGATGACCGTACCCAACACTGCGTACAGTATCGGCACCCGACTGATAATCGGACGCTAAGTATGTCACACGGTCCTAGGTTGAGCATGCACAGTAATATATATATAACAAGAAAAATAAATAACTAAGCTGCAGAGTTTGGCAAGGTACACTTGCCTGATGTTTGAATATCAACTATCGTCCTGGTATCGGTGGATCCGGTAGGTACTACTCCGAAAGCTGTAATAAATATCACCAACAGTCTCAGAAGATGTCAAATAGCTGGAAATGCCTGTCCTTACGTCCAATTTGGACACAGGGGCAAAAAGGTCATTTTCGGGCCAAAGCGGGTTCCATAGGTGGGCCCACTTTGCACCGAAAAGCGTGCCGAGGTTAACAGTCTCTAAATGGGACAAACTATGGGTCAAACAACTCTAAATGTCAATACGATCCCAACGGTATATCCAAATTTGGATTCCGATGAGCCGAACATAATTTGGTCCAAAAGTCAACTGTGGGGCCCGCCAATTGGCGATCTGGTCAACCGTCTCAGAAATGCGTGAAAATTGGGTCACAGGACCAGCGTGTTACCACGAGTCCAGTGGCGCAAGTTTCGTTGCAATCTGACAAGCGTGCACAAAATACTCGCGAGTTCCACAAAAGTGGCGACACGGAATGTGTCCGCGGATACGGCCTGATTCCGGCGCGCACACGCGTCCAAATCAGTCCCCACAAATTTTCACGTGTCCGATTATGCTGCGTGCACCATTCAGTACACTTGGCACACGGCGGGGCAGTCCCGTTTGGCGGGGCGCGCTCCGATCTCCAACTTTTAGAAGACCGAAAAAAGTGGGTGCGCACAGTTTTGTAACGAATACAATTTTGTCCACAGCAACTAATAGCACAAAGTTATAATACAGAAATTAAACTAGGTCATGTAATCTACAGGTATCAAAAAGAATCGTCGAATTCGGATCTTTGTGGTGGGAGATACGAACTCGACAATATAGGTGGTCATCGCAAGTTTCTGCGATTGCAGAATTCTGTCTGCTCGCGCTGACTTGGACGCTGTTTTTCACCTAGGGGCACACGTTTTCCGAGGTTGACTATAAAACAAATATTTGAGAGGGTTAAGGGAAGATCATACCTATGAAAACGGATCTACGTTTGGTCGAGCGAGTCAACGGAAAATGACGCCGGAGCGAAGGTGCCTCGAGTGGGAGACTGCAGTTCGCGATGCCGGCGTCGACGGGATGGTTAGATGGCTTGGGGAGGCTTCTCTGGCTGCGGTGACGGCTCTAGATGGGAAGGGGAAGTCTGGAGTTTAAGGTTAGGGTTTTGGAGAGCTAATCATATATATATATATTATATATATTAGGGAAAGAGAGGGTTGCTTGTTCGTCCGCGGAAAAAGGGGGAAAGGAAAAGGCTGCTGTAGGTTCGGGTTGTGTTGCATGGCTAGCGGCTGCTATTGGAAAGGAAAAGGCTGCTAGTGGACGGAAATTGCTTTGCTAGCGGCTGCTATTTACTTAGTTGGCTGCTATGAATTGCTTAGTTAAGAATTTGCTAGTAGTTATTAATGTTATTAGTATTATTATTATTATTATACTTATTTTCTTTTCTTTTCTTTTTCTTTCTTTAAATATAATATATATATACATATATATATATATTTGTATATACATATATATATATTTATACTCATAAGAAGATTTATATAATAGGATATTGCACCTCGTTAGGCTAGCAGCTGCTCAAGGGGTCTCCTACATGGAATAAATTCCAAAAAATTCCTGATGGTCCCACAAGTCATCTAAGTGTCCGAACACCTAACATAAAGATTATAAAAATCTATTTCTTCTACTTAGACCTAATTTCTATAAATTAATTAATAATTAACAAATAAAGAGGTATATACGATTTTCTGGGAAGGGGGTTTTACATTCTACCCAACTTATAAAAATTTTGTCCTCGAAATTAAAATGGGCTAGGGTCTCTCTATCAAATCTCATTTAATTACAGTCCAAAGGGTTCCTCTCAAGTGAACATTGCGGTCTCTACCCAACTTAGATTTTACCCATCTATCATCTAAGGCTATACATCCAAGAAAGCTATGCCCCAAATTATGTTGTTGAATCCTTAAGGTTTTTAACACCAACATATCATCTATGATATGTCCTCAATCAGCTATAAAGGCAGTCATCTAGTAGTATGACTGGTCTATGGTATATATCTAGTACTCTCTGCGTGTCAACCTTATACTAGGCACGAGGTTCGTCTTTCTGAAATAAGGGAAGACAGAGATCATTAATAAAGAGTTCAAAGGAATGGTAACATAAGACAAGTACGAGGTTCAAGGAGATTAAAGAGTTCAAAAATAGGAGAGTTGTCCGGGCAGTTTATGGATTGAATTTCTATTGGTAAATTCCTATTCGCATGTTCATATTGGAACGGTTATGTGCCCGATATGATATGCTCTGATGTGTCTAGAGGTAGGTATACTAGTCAGCTATATATCTCAATCCACGTCAAGTAATCATGCGAAGGGCGAACCAAGCGCACCAAGGTTAGCTAGACCTTAATACACTGATTCTGAAACGTATTAGTGTACATGTCCACTAATACATATGTCATGAACAAGCTCGATAAAGAATGAGCTTGCAAAACTAGGCTATAGAATAGCAGCATAAGTCCAGTACAGCAAATTTAAGTACGTTAGATGATGATGAAAGGAGGTACCAAATATTCAAGTTCACAAAACAAAATAAACAAGCAACCATAATAATAACAGACTCTACAATCTCTACAGTTATTAATTATAAAAACATTCTAGGTTATAAATTATTAGCAAGTTCAAATTAATTACTAGGTTAAGGCTAGGTCACGAATCTACATGCAAAAACTAAGCAAATCTAAAAGCAGAAGACTATAAAAACTTACGCGCATTAGCTACTCCATTATTCTGCGCGTCCTCCAAAGTTATAGTAAAATCTTGTCCGCATCCTTGCGGTGGATTCCTCTGCTGTTGCTGTTGGGCTTGCTGGAAGAGTGCTGCCTGTGGAGCCAAGAGTGGCCTTGGTTGATACCCTCCTGGCGCTGGGAGAGCTTGTCTGTTTAATATTGGTGCTCTCTCTCGATGATGAGGACAATCCTTGGCTAAGTGTTGGTTGGTTCCGCAGATCAAGCATAATCCTAACTTGCGTCTGCAGTCCCTCTCAATATGGCCTACCTTGTCACAGTATTGACATGTGGGTGATATCTGCGGAGAGGCTCTGGGTGGCTGGTGTAGGTGAGGTCTCTTTGCAGCTTCTTCTTGTGGTACTTTGGCTGATGTGGAAGACCGTTTCAGACTGGTCTCTCTCCTAGTGACGCGTTCCATGCGTCGGGCTGCTGCAAGGACGTCTGAGTAGGATGTAGGTGCAACGGATCCAATTAGTTTCTGTAGCTCCAAGTTTAGTCCGTCGAAGAACTTCTCAGCCTTTTCTTCTTCTGTCGGGATCAAGGTTGGGGTGAAGCGACTTAGACGAATGAATTCTGCATTGTATTCTTCCACTGTCATGCTGCCCTGGATGAGGCGGTTGAACTTGTCCCTGAGCTCTGACCGTGCAACTGCCGGGATGTACATCTCTTGGAAGAGTCTGGAGAACTCTTCCCATGTGACTCTGTCCTGTCCAAGTCTCCTTTCTTCTGCTAACCACCAGTGGTGCGCATTATCAGTTAACTGCATTCTGACTGCAGTCATCCACTTCTCTCTTGGAAGTTCAGCGGCTTCCAGCTGATGCTGAATGTTTGTGAGCCACTCATGAACTTCCGTTGGCCCTTCTTTACCAGAAAATGTGCGAGGCTTGAGATGACGGAAGTCGGTGATAGATCCCGTCGATGTTCGCCTCGCTGCTGGATTAGCCTGCTCCAATGCGGATACCAGGCTGGTCCTCAGATACTCGGCCTCCTGCCGATGGGCCTCTTGCTGAATCTGTTGTTGTGCTTGCATCATAGCATACATCATCTGGAACATTTGTTGCCCGTCCATGGCTTGTCCTGGCGGGAATACTGGCATCTGGGGAGTGAACTGAGGTGGTGGTGGAATGTCATCTCTCCGGAACCTTGGATTAGGCTGTCCGGTTTGATCACTCTGCGATGCTTGTCCACCATCCCCTGGTGTCACTTCGTCTCCATAAGTAACCACAGCGTCGTGTGGTGTATCCAAAGGGATATCATCTCTGTTCCCGGAATCCATTGCTCTAAAATCAAAGATAAACTATGAGAACGCTCAGAGGAATCAATACAGGATGCAGTTCAAGTAACAAATTTCGAGTTCGATATAGAGTTCAACAAATGGTTAAATGATGGATGAGATCCTATAGTTTATACTACCCTTAGGGCAGGCTGGTCCGGTCCCTAAGTTGAAACCGAACAATTTTAGTCGTAGACCTGCATGGGCCACCACAAAAACTATGTCACGCCCCAGTCCCAAAATACCGTGGGACTAGACACGCGGCAATGGCCAGCAGTACGCACCGATGGACCAACTCAATATAATGGATCCATCAGGGCATACTTAAGCTGTAAAACAAGTCTACGACAATTATGGCACAACTAATCTCATCCACACAAGATATAAAATATGATCCACAGAATAATAAGGAATGTAAATCATCATCTAGTCTCACAAAGTACTTCGGGGAACAACCGATAAATATCTAGTACAATGGTTCAATTGACCAGAATATAAAAAACTGAAATAAATAATAAAAGCTGAGCATAAACATGGATGCTCAAGAGAAGTCTTCAGCTAAGACCTCATCCTCGGATGGTGGTACAGCTCCTGGATCAGCTCCTGCTCCGGTCCCGTAAACCTCGGGATAAACCTCGTCTGCAAAATCTGGGGACAAAATCCGGATCCAGGTCCTCAGGGGACATAGCAAGGTACAAGAAAGCTCATGCCAATAAATAAATAAACAGTGCAGCAAATAAATAACTAAATGAAACAATGGGGTAAATATGTAACCATCTAAGTGAAATGCAAGTGAGAGCAGCACGAATACTCAGGCTGAGACCACTACAAGCTCTGTGTCTGGGAGCCGGTAGCAGCAATAACTATGTGTTTACTATGTGTTTACTATGTTTTATATATATATAATCAGCCTGTAGCCTGTGTGTCTCTCCCCACCCAATGTAACCACGCATATCATGTCCATAACGTCTCATGTCCATGTCAAGCGCGATCATAGCTAAATGCAACAAGTCATAATGTATATAGAATATAAAATCTATGTCAAGTCCTGTATCCTATACAGAATCACCACGAATATCTCGGGAAAATCCTGTCTCATGAATAGTATCAAATGTCCTGGGTCATATGGTACTTGATAAGACAAGTACGAGAATATAAAGTGTCGCGGATGTCCATCTCTTGATGACCGTACCCAACACTGCGTACAGTGTCGGCACCCGACTGATAATCGAACGCTAAGTACGTTACACGGTCCTAGGTTGAGCATGCACAGTAATATATATATAACAAGGAAAATAAATAACTAAGCTGCAGAGTTTGGCAAGGTACACTTGCCTGATGTTTGAATATCAACTGTCGTCCTGGTATCGGTGGATCCGGTAGGTACTACTCCGAAAGCTGTAATAAATATCACCAACAGTCTCAGAAGATGTCAAATAGCTGGAAATGCCTGTCCTTACGTCCAATTTGGACACAGGGGCAAAAAGGTCATTTTTGGGCCAAAGCGGGTTCCATAGGTGGGCCCACTTTGCACCGAAAAGCGTGCCGAGGTTAACAGTCTCTAAATGGGACAAACTATGGGGTCAAACAACTCTAAATGTCAATACGATCCCAACGGTATGTCCAAATTTGGATTCCGATGAGCCAAACATAATTTGGTCCAAAAGTCAACTGTGGGGCCCGCCAATTGGCGATCTGGTCAACCGTCTCAGAAATGCGTGAAAATTGGGTCACAGGACCAGCGTGTTACCACGAGTCCAGTGGCGCAAGTTTCGTTGCAATCTGACAAGCGTGCACAAAATACTCGCGAGTTCCATAAAAGTGGCGACACGGAATGTGTCCGCGGATACGGCCTGATTCCGGCGCGCACACGCGTCCAAATCGGTCCCCACGAATTTTCACGTGTCCGCTTATGCTGCGTGCACCATTCGGTACACTTGGCACACGGCGGGGCAGTCCCGTTTGGCGGGGCGCGCTCCGATCTCCAACTTTTAGAAGACCAGAAAAAGTGGGTGCGCACAGTTTTGTAACGAATACAATTTTGTCCACAGCAACTAATAGCACAAAGTTATAATACAGAAATTAAACTAGGTCATGTAATCTACAGGTATCAAAAAGAATCGTCGAATTCGGATCTCTGTGGTGGGAGATACGAACTCGACAATATAGGTGGTCATCGCAAGTTTCTGCGATTGCAGAATTCTGTCTGCTCGCGCTGACTTGGGCGCTGTTTTTCACCTAGGGGCACATATTTTCCGAGATTGACTATAAAACAAATATTTGAGAGGGTTAAGGGAAGATCATACCTATGAAAACGGATCTGCGTTTGGTCGAGCGAGTCAACGAGAAATGACGCCGGAGCGAAGGTGCCTCGAGTGGGAGACTGCAGTTCGCGATGCCGGCGTCGACGGGATGGTTAGATGGCTTGGGGAGGCTTCTCTGGCTGCGGTGACGGCTCTAGATGGGAAGGGGAAGTCTGGAGTTTAAGGTTAGGGTTTTGGAGAGCTAATCATATATATATATATTATATATATTAGGGAAAGAGAGGGTTGCTTGTTCGTCCGCGGAAAAAGGGGGAAAGGAAAGGCTGCTGTAGGTTCGGGTTGTGTTGCATGGCTAGCGGCTGCTATTGGAAAGGAAAAGGCTGGTAGTGGACGGAAATTGCTTTGCTAGCGGCTGCTATTTACTTAGTTGGCTGCTATGAATTGCTTAGTTAAGAATTTGCTAGTAGTTATTAATGTTATTAGTATTATTATTATTATTATACTTATTTTCTTTTCTTTTCTTTTTCTTTCTTTAAATATAATATATATATACATATATATATATTTGTATATACATATATATATATATTTATACTCATAAGAAGATTTATATAATAGGATATTGCACCTCGTTAGGCTAGCAGCTGCTCAAGGGGTCTCCTACATGGAATAAATTCCGAAAAATTCCTGATGGTCCCACAAGTCATCTAAGTGCCCAAACACCTAACATAAAAATTATAAAAATCTATTTCTTCTACTTAGACCTAATTTCTATAAATTAATTAATAATTAACAAATAAAGAGGTATATACAATTTTTTGGGAAGGGGGTTTTACACACGCACATTTCGGTAAATACCGCGTACGACCAAGTCGTCCCGTTTGGCGGGGCGTACTCAGTTCCGGGGTAAAACAGGGCATTGTTTTTCCTATTTTTGGATCGCGGTTTGCGATCACCACAGGACACGATGCACCGAGCGGGTTGCACGGGCACCGAGAGGGTTATATAGTCTACGTGTTGCAACTGACGAAATCTAAAATAGAGTTACGAGGTGAGAGAAAATGGTACCTGAACAGGGCTCCGTGAATCTGAGTTTTCACGCGTCCGTGCGTCAACTTCGGGTCCTGGTCTAGAGCTTCCGTGTCTGCCGTGATTCTGAGATAGGGTTCTGATTAGGGGACAGCGGAGTTTCACCGGAGGGAGTCGGGCTCGGGGTTGTCGACGGCCTGGCGGCAGCGGCGCCGGGGTATGAGGCTGTCGTCGGGTTCGGGGAAGGGTCAACTCGGTGAAGCGGAAGGAGTGGTGAGGTCGACGGGGCTGTGGGTAGAAGAAGGAAGGCGTCGAGGGGTCAACGGCCTGGCGGAGCTGGGGTTGGCGTCGTTCGGGATGGGAGGAGCACGGCTAGGTCGGCTCGGCGGCGGAGTCGAGTACAGGGGACGGCGGCCGCGCGGGTCAGGGAGATAAAGTCGATCTACGGGGTCCGAGCGGCGGGGGTCTGCGACGACGGCGAGGAGAGGGGGAGATAGAGGTCTGGCGGTGGTGGTCTACACGAAAGTCGAGGAAGATGGTTTTATACTGTTTGTAAAACCCCTCGACCAGATTTCAGTATTTCTAGGATTATTTTAACAATTTAGGATTTATGGCAATATTTTAATTTATTTTGCCTACATATCCTGTTGACTTGTGCACCTGTCCCTTACCAAATTATTTGGAGCTTATTCTTGACTGTTATCCCCGAACAAAGTTTACATACCTGTCATAGACATGCTAGACTATTTTTTTGAGTTTTGTGCAACTCCCAGATGCTTTATTTTGAGCCTCGGTTGAGACGCACAAATATGGTTACAAAAGTTCGTATTTATTTCCTATTTAATTTCCTGCTTTTTACCCACCTTTGTACGAATAGAGATTTGAGACCCAACATACACATGTTTTGCCCAAACAAAAATACGTTAATTTTCTACACTGAGTATATTACATTTAGTGTATTGACACCGTAGAAAAATTATGGCCCTACCTGCCTCTAAATAATTAGAGAACGCCGTGCGCGGTATTTATTAATTAATAAATACGGTGACCCGTATAACCCAGAACCAGGCCCAACCACTGCCCAGACTCACCCCCATTCCCTCAGGGCCCTCACATAACAATTTCCCTCAGTTCTGTGCATTTTAGAATTTTCATGAACCGGGTATTTTCCCAGACAATTTCGTAATTGCGCAATTTTCCAAAACTAGGACTTTATGCAATTTATGAAATTATAGGAACTTTTCTGCAAATTGCAGCGCGAGGTGCCACCCCTCATTGGCCGGTGAACCTGTGCCGTCCATTTGGAGGCGGGACTCACCCAAAAATATCCCGAAAATATCCTACAAATATCCTGTAAAATATCTCAGGATATTTACTTAAAATATTAATATAATTTTCTATAAAAGTAAATAAAATAAAATAAAAATAAAAATAAGCCCTCCCCAGACCCAGCCAAACCCCACCCCCCGGCCGGCGGCGGCGAGCCCCGCCCGCCGGAGCCTCCCCACCGCGCGGCGCTGTCTCCCCCGGCCACCCTCGGCCCCCGCTGGCCCCTCTTCCCCGCTCCCTCTCTCCTCAGCTCCCTCTTCCTCTCCTCCATTTTTCCCCTGGCCGGAGCGGCGAGCCCCCGCCGGAGCCGCTCCACCGACCCCTCCCCCGCGGCGTCCGCCCTCCGCCACCCGACGCCTCTGCCTCCGCCTCCCCCTCGACTTCCCGACCTCCTCCTCTTCCTCCGCCTTCCGCCGACCCCTTCCCCCTCGACTTCCCCACGCATCCAGCAGCTCCTCCTCCTCCCCTTCTTCTCCACCTCGACCCCCCCTCCGCCAGCGACTCCTCCGCCACTCCGGCGAACACGACCCCGCACCACCTCTCCTCTCTCCCTGATCTCCTCCGCCCGCCACCCTCGATCTCCTCCACCACCTCCCAGCCATCCCGGCTCGACCCCGAAGCGCCGAGCAGCACCCCCTGACCCAGCTCCTCCGTCGACGAGCAGACGACCCCGGAGCCCTAGCCGCAGTGGCTCCAGACCACCCCGCAACGACGCCGGACCCGAGCAAACCGGACACAGCGGCTGGACACAGCCCGGACACGATCAGCGTCGTGTCAATTCTCTTCCCGGACAAGGGAAATTCATTCTACGGAGCCCTGTTCAGGTAACCCATTCTATCTCCTCGTAGTTCCATTTTTAATTCTGTCAGTTGTGACACATAGACTATGTGACCCTCTCGGTGCCCGTGTAACCCACTCGGTGCTTCGCGTCCTGTGGCGATCGCGGCACGCGATCCAAAAACAGGAAAAACAACGACCCGATTCACCCCGGAACTGAGTACGCCCTGCCAAACGGGACGACTTGGTCGCACGCGGTCTTTACCGAAACGTGCGCGACGTTGATACGGACGTGTAAGAATTCGGAGAAGTTGATTTGGATGTGCGTGCACACCGGAATCAACGCGTATCCGCCGACACCGTCCCGTATCCGCCTGTTCTGGAACACGCTGTAACTTTGTGTACACACGTCGGATCGAAACAAAACTTGCGCCATCGGACTCGTAATAATACGTTGGTCCTGTGATCCAAGTTTGGTTCGATTCTGAGAACGTTGACAAAATTCCGTATCGTGGGCCCCACAGGCTCCACTTGACGGGCAATTTTGTGATCGGCACATCAGAATCCAGTTCTGGACATTCCGTTGGGTTCGTATCGACGTTCTGAACTTGTTGACACTAAGTTTGGCAAATTTGGAGACCTTTGACCCTGACACATTTTTCGGTGCAAAGCGACCCACATGTGGACCCCGCTTTGACCAAAAACTGTCATTTTTGCCCCTGTGTCCAAATTGGACGAAAGGACAGGCGTTTCTAGCTATTTGATATTTTCTAAGACTGTTAGTGATGTTTATTTCAGCATCCAGAGATTTTTCTTCTGAGGCCATAGTTTCTGACTTCTTGGTATTTGACATCTGTACATTATAATTTGTAGCTCTTGCCAGGCAAGTATACCTTGCCTCATTGTACTTCAGTTATTATTAGTTACATATTTATTTATTATATAAATGTGCGCGTCCGGGCAGACTCGGGTGCAGTCAACGAAGGCGTTGACGTTAGGACTTGTGTCTGACCTAGTGTCTAGTAGACTCACATAAAGTTATGAAGTTATTGATATAACTTCCCAGGCCTTGACACGTATCATTACACGTCACAGAGTGAGTTTATGTAGGAACGCGTGCCTCATGCGCGACTGGCCATCAGTGTGAGCAACACGTGTAACGGTATTTAGCTTAGTTGGTTATTTTATTGAGACTTGCATCATAGTAGGAGGTGTCCACGTCGTTTTCACGACTTGTACATCTATATTGGGTGAGAAAGATACTAGTAGACGTATGGGACACCCCCTCCTTGTTGTTATATCCTTCGTTCCATGCTCCTCGGAGATGGACGATTGCAGAGCTACCCGTGTGTCCGGGGGCATATGACACATATACTAGCCGGTCAGGACGATTGGTGAATTACGTCAGCATATGTCAAGCCTACACATTTCCATGCGTACTACAAGGTCTTTAAATTGCATTCACTTAGATGGTTAGCACACCCCATTTATTTATTCAGTATTTACATTATGGCATGCTATTTTTATGTATCTTGCTATGTCCCTCTGAGGACCTGGTCCCCTGCCAGGTGTATATGTTCTTGAGCATTCGCAGGAGAGCAGATCCCGGCATGTTACGTATATCCCGAGGAGGTCTTCTCTTTGAGCCTCGTGATTGTCAAACGTTGTTCTTATATGGTGTGTATCTGGTTCCTTTTTATATTCTATTTCGGCAGTAGATTTGTTTCCATCTGACTGTCATTCTTAGATATCTGTATTGAGATCTAGTTACATGGTTATTGGTTATTCTAATATTTATGTGATTTCTGTGGATGAGATTTAGATATTACCCTGTGACTTGTGATTAGTTTTACCACTTATGAATTACTGTTCATTATACAGCGTACGCTCGTATATATGGTTTCCATATATTGGAGTTGCCATATATACAGGCGGCTGGCATGCTTACGTGTCCTGGTCCTACGTATTTTGGGACTGGGGCGTGACACTGTTGCTACAGTATATCCGGCGGGTAGGGTTCCCAATGGGTTTCGGGTCGGGTTTGGCTCAGATCCGACCCGACCCGACCCAATCTGCTGGTTTGGTTTGCTCAGGGTTGGTTTGGTTTAATTTGGGTTTAGGTTCGGTTTATCAATCTAATAGTTTTTAAGGCTTTAAACACGTCTCTGGTGTCCAATAAATTCACAGAAAAATACCTTACGTCCGGTTTTCTATTTTACACCATAAAATATTATTTCCATAATATTTTAACACCAATTAACAATACTTAAAATATCTTTAACTCATAATTACCTTGGTTCTTCATCCAAAAAATACCGAAAAATCCAAAAAAATTATATTAAAAGTATTCTGAAAAATATGGTGTTTACAATCTACCCTTCTTAAGAGGATTGCGTCCTCGCAATCAAAGAATAAGCTACTAAAGGAAGAACTATAAAAATACAAGGTTGCTCAGGTAATAACTGCCTCCGCGAATAAGTGGGGGTAACGCTGGCGCATACTATCTTCTCGTTTCCAAGTCGATTCGCCAGGAGAATGATGTTTCCAAGCTACACGAACCAGTCTGATTGTCTGTCCCCGCAATGTCTTCTCACTGACGTCGAGGATGCCAACTGGTTGTTCTTCATATCTCAAGCTTGGGCCTACTGCGATCTCTGAATGATCGACTACGTGACTTGGGTCGGTCACGTACCTTCGCAGCTGTGAGACATGGAATACGTCATGCACTCCCTCTAAGGATGGAGGTAATGCAAGATGATAAGCCACCTCACCAACGCGCTCTAGAATATCAAATGGCATAATATAACGTGGGCTCAACTTGCCTCTGCTCCCAAATCGAATAGTACCTCGAGTGGACTAAATCCTCAAGAATACGTGCTCTCCTTCTTTGAACTCCAGGGGACGTCTGTTCGTATCTGCCCAATACTTCTGTTTGTCCTGAGCTGCTCGAAGATAATTCTGAATCTGTTTTACCTTCTCCACTGTCTGTGTTACCAATTCTGGACCCAGTATTTGACGTTCACCAACGTCACTCCAACATATAGGCGATCTGTACTTTCTTCCATATAATGTCTCGAATGGTGCCATCTGAATGCTGGCCTGATAACTGTTGTTGTAGGAGAACTCTACTAAGTGCAAATAATCTTTCCAAGATCCTCCAAAGTCTAGCATACATGATCGCAACATATCCTCCAAGATCTGAATGGTGCGCTCCGATTGGCCATCTGTCTGTGGGTGGTAAACCGTGCTGAATTTGAGTCTGGTGCCCAGACTCTCTTGCATGCTTCTCCAGAAATGAGATGTAAATATCGAATTCCGATCCGATATAATACTAACAGGCACTCCATGTAATTTGACGATTTATCGCATATACATGTCGGCTAGTACCTCTGTGGACTGTCCAACTCTAAATGGTAAGAAGTGTGCCGATTTAGTGAGTCGATCCACAATAACCCATACTGCATCTCTTCCGCTGGGGCTCCTTGGAAATCCTGTGATAAAATCTATCATGATATGCTCCCACTTCCATTCTGGTATAGGAAGCGGCTGTAACATACCTGCAGTCCTCTGATGCTCGACCTTTACTTGCTGGCAGACTAAGCATTTGGCCACAAATCTCGCAATCTCCCTTTTCATTCCATGCCACCAATAATACTGTCTCAAATCTCGGTACATCTTGGTTCCTCCTAGGTGAACAGAGTACATAGAGCTATGCGCTTCAGTCATTAACTCATGTCTCAATTCTCTATTTGGAACATACAGGCGATTCCCAAACCTCAATGTCCCGTCTTCGTGTATACGAAGTCCTGTCTGTATGCCTGTTTCTGTCCTCTCTTTGAGTCTTCGGAATCTAGCATCGGTGGGCAATGCCTCTTTAATTCTTTCCACAAGTGACGACTTAATTTTAAGATTAGCCAGCAAGCCACTCTGTCCTGGTAAAATAACCTCTATCTGAAGCTCCTGTAGATCTCTCAATAACTCGGGCTGTATCGTCAAGAAATAAGCCGTAGGCTTCCTGCTGAGTGCGTCTGCTACAACATTCGCCTTTCCCGGATGATACTGCAGATATATGTCAAAATCTACCATCAGTTCAAGCCAACGTCTCTGCCTCATGTTAAGCTCCTTCTGAGTATACACATACTTCAGACTTTTATGATCGGTAAAGATGTCTACCTTCTCCCCATAAAGGTAGTGCCTCCAAATCTTCAATGCAAATATAACTGCTGCTAACTCCAGATCGTGTGTTGGGTAGTTCTTCTCGTGGACCTTCAACTGTCTCGATGCATAAGCAATGACTTTGCCATGTTGCATCAAAACACATCCTAATCCACTGCCTGATGCATCACTATAAACAACAAAATCTCCTGACCCTGAAGGAAGAGTCAAGACATGTGCTATTGTCAATCTTCTTTTCAATTCTTCAAAAGCCTTCTGGCAGTCTTCTGTCCATATAAACTCATGGTCTTTACGTGTCAGCTTCGTCATCGGTTCTGCAATCCTTGAAAAATTTTCTACAAACCTTTGGTAATATCCCGCAAGTCCGAGAAAACTTCACACCTCTGCAACTGATGTGGGTGTAGGCCAAGTCTCTATTGCCGCAACTTTCTCTGGATCCACTGAAAGTCCTTCTCCTGAGATAATGTGTCCCAAGAAAGGCACTTTGTCCAAGCAAAACTCGTACTTACTGAGTTTGGCATATAACTTCTCCTGTCTCAAGGTCTCTAACACGATTCTGAGATGCTCCTCGTGCTCTTCATGACTCTTGGAATATATTAGAATGTCGTCAATGAATACAACCACAAATTTATCCAAGAACTGATGGAAGACTCTGTTCATTAAACTCATAAACACTGCTGGCGCGTTGGTTAAACCAAACAGCATTACCAAGAACTCATAATATCCATACTTGGTCCTGAAAGCTGTCTTCGGTATGTCTTCCTTCCTTACTTTGATCTGATGGTAGCCGGATCTAAGGTCAACCTTCGAGAATACCCTAGTAGCACTCAATTGATCGAATAGATCATCAATGTGTGGTAAGGGATACCTGTTCTTGATGGTCACAGCATTCAGTGTCCTGTAGTCAATGCATAACCGTACGGTTCCGTCCTTCTTTGGCACAAATAATATGGGTGCTCCCCAAGGTGAAGCACTATGCCGGATAAAACCCTTCTCCAGAAGATCATCAACCTGTTTTTTCAACTCCACTAACTCCTTAGGTGCTAGCCGATATACTGATGAAGTGATAGGCTCTGCTCCTAGAGTTAAGTCTATTGTGAATTCTATTTCCCGATCAGGCGGTAAACCTGGAAGATCATCAGGAAATACATCCACAAACTCTGATATGACTCTTGGGTAACCTGTCTCCCCTTCTACAGATAGTACCCTAAGAGTAGGCTGGACTCCTTGCTCTACTGCTCCTCGAAGAAATTCAAATTCTGGATGTCCAGGCGGTCTAAATATAACCCGCCCAAGTCGGCAATCAAGAGTTGCATGGTACTGACTTAACCAGTCCATACCAAGTACAACATCATAATCTGGCATAGAAAATATCAGAAATTGAGCTCGCATTTCTCTTCCACAGACTACTACAGAACATGATCTACAGATGTCACTAACCGAAATAATTCTACCTCCCGTAAAAATTCTCTTCATCTTCGGAAGGGGTGCGGTAGCTACTCTATGGGTGGCTACAAAGCTAGCTGCTATAAATGAATGTGATGCTCCAGAATCAAATAATGCTATAGCTGGTAATGAAGCTACTGAAATAGTACCTGCGATAACCTCGCCTGCAGTAGCTTCCTGCTCAACAGCTAATGTGAATGCCTGGCCTCGTTCCTGAGCTGGACCTCTCTGCTGTTGCTGATTCTGCTGAAATAGAGCTGCATGTGGTGCCAGTGGTGGTCTCTGCTGGTAGCCCCCTGTAGTTGGTGGTCTAACTCCTCCAGCTCCTGTCTGCGGTGCTCCTACTGCTGGATAAGTCGGTCGTGGTGCAGGTAAATCTAGTCTCGGTGCTCCGTCTCTGCGTTCAGAACAGTCCCTTGAAAAATGCTGCTTGGATCCGCAGCTCAGACATAGTCCCAACTTACGCCTGCATTCTCTCTCAATGTGTCCTACCTTGCCGCAGTGGTGACAAGTAGGAAGAGGTCTGTCCCTATGTGCTGCTCTCTCTGACATACTCCTCTGGGATCGTTTTGCTGAATCCCCATGTGCTGTCCTGGATGGTGCTGAGGTGATTGGCCTCTTCAGATTCGACTCCCTTCTAGTGACGCGCTCCATGCGTCGTGCTGCTGCAAGGACGTCGGTATAAGATGTAGGTACGACCGATCCAATCAATCTCTGGAGCTCGAACTTCATTCCGTCAAAGAACTTCTCAGCTTTCTCTTCCTCTGTCGAGATCAAGGTTGGGGCAAAGCGACTTAGGCGAATAAATTTTGCGTTGTATTCTTCTACTGTCATATTGCCTTGGATAAGGCGGTTGAACTTGTCTCTGAGCTCTGACCGTGCTACTGCTGGAATGTACATCTCTTGGAAGAGTCTAGAAAACTCTTCCCATGTGACTCAGTCCTATCCGAGACTCCTTTCTTCTGCTAACCACCAGTGATGTGTATTTTCAGTTAACTGCATTCTGACTGCAGTCATCCACTTCTCTCTCGGAAGTTCAGCTACTTCCAATTGGTGCTGTATGTTTGTGAGCCATTCATGAACTTCTGTTGGCCCCTCTTTACCAGAAAATATACGCGGCTTGAGATGACGAAAGTCGGTGATAGATCCCGTCGCTGATTGCCTCGCTGGTGGATTTGCCTGCTCCAATGCGGATACCAGGCTGGTTCTCAGATACTCGGCCTCCTGACGATGTGCCTCTTGCTGAATCTGCTGCTGGGCTTGCATCATGGCATACATCATCTGGAACATCTGTTTCCCGTCCATGGCTTATCCTGGCGGAAAAACTGGCATCTGTGGAGTGAACTGTGGTGGAGGTGGGATGTCATCTCTCTGGAACCTTGGATTAGGCTGACCGGTTTGATCGCTCTGCGATGTTTGTCCTACATTCCCTGGAGTCACTCCGTCTATATAAGTAACCACAGCATCGTATGGCGTATCCAAAAGAATCTCGTCTCCGTTCCTGGGATCTATTACTCTGCAACCAAAAGATAAACTGTAAGAACGCTCAGAGGAATCAAACAGGATGCAAATCAAGTAACAATTTTGAGTTCGATATAGAGTTCAATAATGGTTTAAATAATGGATGAGATCCTATAATTTATCCTATCCTTAGGGCAGGCTGGTTCGGTCCCTAAGTTTAAACCGAATAATTTAGTCGTAGACCTGCATGGGCCACCACAATAACTATGTTACGCCCCAGTCCCAAAATACCGAGGGACCAGATACGTGGCAATGGCCAGCAGTACGCACCGATGGACAAACCCAATTTAATGGATCCATCAGGGCATACTTAAGCTGTAAAATCAAGTCTATGATAACATGGCACAACTAATCTCATCCACAAGATATAAAATATGATCCACAGAATAAATGAGGAATGTAAATCATCTGCTAGTCTCAACAAAGTGCTTCGGGGAACAACCCGATAAATATCTGATACAATGGTTCAACATACCAGAATATAAATGACTGAAATAAATAAATGCTGAGCATGAAACATGGATGCTCAGGAGAAGTCTTCGGCTAACACCTCGTCCTCGGATGGCGGTACAGCTCCTGGATCAGCTCCTACTGTGGTTCCGTATACCTCGGGATAGATCTCGTCCTCAAATCCTGGGGACATAATCCGGATCCAAGTTCTCACGGGACATAGAAAGGTACAAGAAAGCTCATGCCAAAATAAATGCAGTACAGAAAATAAATAGAATAAATAGGGCAAGTAAGTAACCATCTAAGTGAAAATGCAAGTGAGAGCATCACGAGTACTCAGGCTGAGCCACTACCAGCTCTGTGTCGGGGAGCCGGTAGCGGTAATAACCGGTAGTGGGTCTAGCATTGCTCCGAGAGTCTACGACCTCTCAATAATAGTGGATATATATATATATATGGAACAGCCTGAAGCCTGTGTGTCTCTCCCCACCCAATGTAACCACGCATATCATGACCATAACGTCTCATGTCCATGTCAAGCGGGATCATAGCTAATGCAACAAGTCATACAATATCTAAGAATAAAATGTCCATGTCAAGTCCTGTATCCTATACAGAATCACCATGAATATCTCAGGAAGATCCTGTCTCATGCATAGTGTCAAGTGTCCTGGGTCATAGTGTACTTGGTAAGACAAGTACAAAAATATAAAGTGTCACGAATGTCCATCTCTAGATGACAGTACCCAACACCGCGTACAGTGTTGGCACCCGACTAATAATCGGACGCTAAGTACGTCACACGATCCTAGGTTGAGCATGCACAACAATATAATAAAGCAAGGAAAATAAGTAACAATACTGCATAGTTTGGCAAGGTACACTTGCCTGGTGTCCGAATACCAACAGTCGTCCCTGTATCAGTGGATCCTGTAGGTACTACTCTAAAAGCTGTAATAAACATCACCAACAGTCTCAGAAGATATTAAATAACTAGAAATGTCTGTCCTTACGTCCAATTTGGACACAGGGGCAAAAATGACATTTTCGGGCCAAAGCGGGGTCCACATGTGGGCCACTTTGCACCGAAAAGTGGGTCAGGGTCAAAGGTCTCTAATTTACTCAAACTCAGTGTCTACAAGTCAGGAACGATGATACGAACCCAACGGAACTTGCAGAATTGGATTCCGATGAGCCGATCACAAAATCGCCTGTCAAGTGGAGCCTGTGGGGCCCACAATACGCAATTTTGTCAACGTTCTCAGAATCGGACCAAGCTTGGGTCACAGGACCAGCATTTTTCTATGAGTCCGATGGCATAAGTTTTGTCTCGATCCGACGTGTGTACACAAAGTTACAGCTTGTTCCAGAATGGACGGATACGGGACGTTGTCGACGGATACGCGTTGATTCCGGTGTGCACGCACATCCGAATCGACTTTTGTGAAATCCCACACGTCCGTATCAATGACACGCACATTTCGGTAAAGATAGCGTGCGACCAAGTCATCCCATTTGGCGGAGCATACTCAGTTCCGGGGTAAAATATGGCATTGTTTTTCCTGTTTTTGGATCGCGGTTTGCGATCACCACAGGACGCGATGCACCGAGCGGGTTACACGGACACCGAGAGGGTTATACAGCCTACGCGTTGCAACTGACAGAATCTAAAATAGAGTTACGAGGTGAGAGAAAACGGTACCTGAATATGGCTCCGTGAATCTAAGTTTTCACGCGTCCGTGCGTCAACTTCGGGTCCTGGTCGAGAGCTCTCGTGTCCTCGTGTCTGCCGTGAGTCCGAGCTAGGGTTCTGATCAGGGGACAACAGAGTTTCGTCGGAGGGAGTCGGGCTCGGGGTCGTCGACGGCCTGGCGGCAGCGGCGCCGGGGTCTAGGGCTGTCGTCGGGTTCGGGGAAGGGTTGTTTGATTGAAACGAGTCCAATAGTTTTCATGTTTGGTTGCTTGATTTTCTTGATTGCCGCTTTGGGATTTGATTTGGTGTTGCTTTCGAGTTGCTTGGTTTTCGCTGCTGGTTTTATTGATTGGAGCTTAAATTTTGGGGAGTTCGGCAAGGAAGGATAGGCAAGAATTCTAACTCGGTGCTCGTGCTGTTGCAGGTCCGCGTAACTGACGTTTGATCGTCGCTAGGCGGGATTCCTTGTTTCAGCAACTTTTTCCTTAACCAGTGAGTGGTTTGGTCCCTTCTTTCCTACTTCTTCACGTCAATATCTCTAATGTTTCAAACGTTCACTCGATGATGCCCGGTTGGACGCCTAGGAAATGCTTAGCCACAATGCATGCCAGCCACTAAGAAAGGAACATGGGAATTGTAGACTAATTTTACTATATGCTTGCACACCTTATAACTTGAGTTGAGGGAATTGGTTGTTGGTTGCGGCCTGGTGCCTCGGATAGAGTTTGGACCCATGGGATATCAAAATCGGAATACCGCATTGAGAAAATATGAACTATTGCATAAGATATATATTGCTGCTTTACTTCATCTGTTTAATTCGGTGCATTGTATGAGATATGAAATGTTTATGCATTTGCATGATCTAGGACAACTTGTGCACAAGGTTTATCATTTCCTCGAGACGGTATTCCGGGGCACTGGAACCGTATCGATCCGGAGGGAAATATTGATTCGTGCTAGTCACGATGCATTGCGGGACCTCCGGCAGGGCTTGCTACCCGGGCTGATAGGGCGCACCGTTAATGCTTGGAATAAGTCCCTAAGGTGTCGATCACACCAATGACCGCATAGAATAGAACACATGCTAATTTATTGTCTTGTGCAGATGGTAAGTATACTTGTGTTTCGTTGTAGGGAAGGCGTGCATCGATTGAGTAAGCAATCGATGCACTGGTTGGATTCAATGTTATTTTCATTCGTATCAAAACATGCAACTGATATGAATTGAATTCACTTGCTTCTTTATAGAAGTCATCTTAATGCATGCTCGCCCCTAATAAGCTAGTGTCGATTTAGTCGAGTGGGTTCATCCCGCTCACCAGTACAAGTTGAGTACTGACCCACGTTGTGGGCAACTATTTCAGGCACTCAGACGGTGCAACGCTAGTGGATAGACGAAGAGGCGTTAGGAGCACCTCTATTTTGAAGTATAGCTGGAGTCAGTTCATTTTGGAGGCTTGGACTTTCAACCTATACAAGGGCGTAATGTATGGACGACGGGGACTATCTGATGGAGCGCGCCCTGCATTTTGAGTTATCTTTTCTAATATAATTCAAGTAGCCGAGAAGGCGCATCAATGTAGACTCTATGTAAATTACTCTGAATTATCAATGAAAAAGCATGTTTCTTCCTGCACTTGTGTTCAATTATCTGTGAATGTGTTTTCTAAATTGTGTTTCAAAGCGGGTTCCTATAACTGCAAGTTCTTGCCTTGTACGAGCGCAACTCCAGGCTCGTACGGCATCACGCCCCAGCGAGGACGAATCAGTTCCGTGAAGGATCCAGCAAGGACGATTGACCCTTTCGGGATCAGGGCGTGACATATTGGTATCAGAGCTTAGGCTTTACATCCTTGGGATTTCAAAAGATTATAAAGGAGTTTGATGCGCCTCTCAATTGAGTTGCATTCGGCGTCCGCTGCATGAGATGAGTCGCCTATACAATGAGCCCATAGATACAAAAATCTATCATTTTTGAGGTGTTAACAAGCTACTCTCTTTTGTAGCAATGGCTAAGAAAAACACTGCCGCTGCAAGCAGTGCTCAGCCCATCCAGAATGATCCGGCAAGTTCTGGAGAATCCGGAGGGGAAGGTTCAATCGATATATCCGAACGGCTTATGCATCTCATGGAGATGCAGCAACAACAAGCCGTTACTCAACAGGTGCAGTTTGCTGCTCAACAAAAGTAGATAGATACCATGATGCAGCTGATTGCATCCTTGGTACCCAACAACGGGGGAGCTACAGTGACGCCTGCTACACCGTCAGCTGTGGCGGTAGAGGATGAGTCCGAAGAAACACAGCCTCTAGCAAGGAACACCTGCCGTGCCGCAGAGTTCACTAAAATGCATCCACCAACGTTCAACGGACGAGCAGAACCGGACGTGGTGATGGGATGGATTGCAAAGCTGGAGGGACTCTTCAATCTGGTTGGCATTATGGGATCCAAAAGAGTGGCATGTGCATCAGTTCAACTGGAGCTGCGTGCGCATGATTGGTGGGAAGCCACTAAGCAAAGGATTTATGATGCCAATCCCAACTGCAAAATCACCTGGGAAATGTTCAAATCTGCCTTCATTGAACAATATATTCCCCGGGCCGCGCGGCAACAAAAAGAAGACGACTTCAGCAATCTGGTGCAAGGAAGTTTGTCTGTTGACGATTACGACTCAGTGTTCGCTAAACTAGCTAAGTTTGCTGGGCACTTCTTGCCTAACCAGCAAGCATGGTGCTATCATTTTCAGAAGGGTTTAAATGACAATTTGCGTAGGGACGTCATCAACCAGAAATGTCAAACCTACAGGGAATGTTATGAAGCTGCCCTGAACAGCGAGCGGATCTTTGGGTGCTATCCACCAAAGGTCGACGTGCAAACCTCCCGTACCAACAATAATAAGCGACCTCAGGAAACGGGAGGGTCTGGAGCACAAAAGCGTCCGCACACATCTGAGCATAGGGGTCCGTCCCGTGCACCATACTGCAATAGGTGCGACAGGTTAGGGAATCGAGTGAAGGAATGCCGAGTTACTGGATGTTTTAAATGTGGTCGTCTGGACCACAAACATTTCAACTGCCGTGAGCCAAAACTGAATCAGAATAACGGGAATCATAACAATGGGAATCAGCACCACGAAAATCAGAACCACAGGAATCATAATAGGGTACCTCCAGCAAGTGATGCCAATGCTGTGGCATTGAACCTGTCACGCCCCAATCTCCCGCAAGCTCGATAGTCCCCGCTGAACGTGAATTACCACGTTTACAGCTCTCCCGCAGGACAATCGTTCTCATCGGGACGTGATGCCGTACGAGCCTGGAGTTGCGCTCGTACAAGGCGATGTTGTCAAACACCAAATGTTATCATTGAAACAACCAAGTTGCAGCGGAAGTCAAGTGTTGTGTACCAAGCACACAATCAGAGTATACGTAGCGAAGCTCACGATAGGGTCCAAATGAGATGCCCCGAGTCAATGCCACAAAGGCGATGCCACGGAGACGATGAAATAACTCTTGCTCTTTCTCTAGCCCACAAAGGTACTTACAGTTCATACATCTTGTCCCGTATATCCAAGCAGCGCCACTACGTCTGTGTACCTAAAATATTGCCCACAAACGTGGGTCAGTACACAACCGTACTGGTGAGCGGGGTAACCCACTCGCCTAAGCCGACACTAAGTAAAAATAGTGAATGCAAACAGTATATGGTGATCTTTCTAGTTGAATCCTAGATTCATTTCATGGCATATGAATGACATGTTAAGGAAAGCAGTAAAGCAGTTTAAGCATGCTAGCATTCAATCTCAAACCAAACGACAAGCAGTTTAATATGAAGCCGACCCATCTAACTCAATGTCATCGCTTGCACGATAACATATCGAACCATCAGTCTCGCCTCAATATCCATCCAGAACCAAAGTTTATATATCCCACTCTCGAGTGCACACTCTTGCCGAGGCAAGGTGGCCGCGCCTACACGATGCACAAACCAACCAAAGTAAAACAAGCCAACATCTATTCTTATATGGAGTCACTGGCCAAAGGCCATAAAGGACGTTGATCGGACAGATCAATGCGGTTCTATTCGAAACAGCGCTAAGTAGCTAACCCACCTGAATCGCATCCAACCGCTGGTACCGCGCCCAAGACGCGTTACCCAATTGTCTCCTCCATGGCCGAACGGTCCCGGTGCCCCGGAGCACTCGTTCGAGGAAACCAAACCCTGTGCCACTCAGGTTGTCCGTGACTATGCAGACACGTAGGTATGACGAGAGGATCGAACATTCTCGCCCCACCAAGCGATCCTAGACTCGTTCCATCAATAATCCAACCAACACATCCATAACCATTCTTCCAACATATCCTTCCAAGGAACCCAAAACTCGACCTCAAGACATAGCCCGAGGCATCAAAATATCAAGTGTTTCATAGGCACGAAGCCTCTTCTCAACACAATCCAAATTGGTGCAACACCTATGCTCAAAGCTAACCCATGGCACAATGCCCCAAAAGAGGCACAACACCCTCGCCGATGCAGTTGTTCGGTTTCGAACCACAACTGCTCGCTTTACAAGACAAAGCGACCAAGTGATACTCGTACACGGATGCACGCTCGCTCGCCCAGATACCCGATATTCCCAATGTTCCCATTGCCTCAATTGTATCATTCCAACTTGTATATTTCCAACCGTCCAAGCATAATCCCAAGTAATCCAACCGATCGCCTCAAATGAATAATCCAGCTATCGTATCCAACTATCCAACGCGTAAACCATTCAAGCCACAATCCTACCAAGCCAACGACGTACACTCTACGCACGCCTCAGTGTAGTGCTTCCCAATGTTTCAGTCCAAGTGTTCAAGCCATTACGTGTTTTCCATATTATTAGGCATGAAGGAGTAGAGAAGAAGGGAAAGAGCCCACTCACAATGATTGAATCCGTTAGGCATCCTGTCCTGCCGATACGGCCAATCCCTTGAACCCGTGGTCCGATGCAAGCGCGATCTACTCAACTGGTATGACCGTGCGAGCAGGCCGTGCTCTACAAATCATCCGACCGATCGGATTAAGGAAGATGGCATTATCATTCCAACTCAGCTATCTCAGTACTGCTCTGAACGAACACCTGATTTCCATCGAACCCGCTAGCCATCTGCACATTGAAACCAACTCGATTAATCCTTCTTCCCGAAATCCGACATTCAAATGTAACCAGCATTTGATTCATTCAGTCTGACTCAGCGTAACGCTCCGAGCGGTTGCGGGGCGTTACATAATATACCACTTAGAATCAGGTTCGTCCACGAACCGTGCTGGTACTCATTCCTCACTAGCATGCTAAAATCCAATTCCATGGATCTGCTCTATGCAACTCTCATATACACTATTTCTGACACAACATCTCGTCCTGCTGAACGCTCGTACAAGTTCCAAATTCCCACATCCTCCTTGCAGCTCAATACAAATTCTTCGTATCGCTTAGTTTTGGATCGTACACATATTTAAGGCGTCCCTAAAATACATGCATTTCAGCCGAGCTTTGCGATAGCGAATTTGGACAAGTTACAAGGGTATCTTTATGTCCGAGGCATCCATTTGCTTTGCTCCCAAATTGGACCAAATCACGATTCCCATTCCAACATATTCGCTCGAGAACTATTCTCAATTATGCAGATTTTCCACCGACTCAATGAGTTCGCGTTCCAACTCAATCCATCCAACTATTTCTGAATCCGCACTAGCAACATCTCCAAATATTATCTCGTGCACCGAACGATCAACTCAGAACTGATCTACCCCAGCTATGCGACTTACCCAAATATCAACTTGCTTAGATCAGCTCAGTCCAACACATTTCCTGCCATCTCAATATCTCACAGGGTGAACATCTATATTGAGGTTCGTGTGATCCACGAAGATCTCGCCGCCACGCCAAAGGGATTTGTGTCGCCACGATTTCAACGTGGTCACACTCGCCACAATTCTTAGGTTGCGCATGAAATAGTTCTTCGCGCTGCTTCCACTGCCTCGAAGCATAGGATATCACCTTCGCCTTCCGAATGAGCATGCTTCCCAGACTAAGTTCCGAGACATCTTATAAATCTGAAGCAAATCTGTCCCTTCCAGTATTCGCAAGGATTTGATCTGAACGAACCGCTGCTTTAACTTCACGAGCTAGTTTCACAGTCGTCAATTCATATGAATGCTATTCCTTTCCAGGGCACGATGAGTCAGAGGCGATGCCATCGATAAAAATCTGCGACTCTAAATCTCATCAGTTGACAAGGCTACTTCCACCATTGCTTCGATCTTCCGGCTGTATCTTCAGCTGAAGGCTATCCCAAGGATCTCTCAAATCCAACACTCAGTCAATAAGCCAAATCTCATTGCTCACATCTGCCCTCGACGCATTCCCAAATACGCCGCCTCAAGGGTCGTTCTATGGGTCTACCATATTCATATCCGATTCAGCGGGCAAGGTCGCTTAGGGTCAGCTGTCCCGAAGCTACGCTTGATAATTGTAATCATCACGATGGACAGTTACTATAAACCATGCTATATCTCATCTGAAAATCTGACTCAAAATCCAACCATTCATCCGAGCGAAGTTTCCGAATCCGAGAACCGCGCTCGTTGAAACCTTATTCCATCAATCCGCCGTTCTGTCCTGAATCCATCAAATTTCTGAATTGCATATTCGATTCTCGCACTACAAATTGCAATGATTCTCAAAACCCAAGACTTGCTCCAATTCTTATCCATTTGCTGCGTCCCACAATGCACTTCCAACTTACTCGAGCAGCGCAGTGATTTGTTCCGACGTTGCTATCACATTTAGCTATCTTCAAAAGTCTGTCAGCCACAAATTCTTGCCTTTAGTTGTTGCCTCAATCCGTCCATGTCTTCCGGATAATCCGTCTACTATCGTTGCACCATCCTGCCCAAAATTCCATTTTCGCTAAACCTGAGTCAACTTCATGAGCAGCAACATCTAAAATCTTCCAAGTTTGTGTGAATCCATCTCATTGTCCCTCCAGACCAATATCGTGTTTCTTTGCTCAACCAACAGCTCAAATGTGTCGCCCAAAATCATAGTCCATGCTCGCTATCATTCCGATAATCCCATCGCTTTGCTCAAGCGTATCCCAACTGTTCATTCCGATTCGATCCATTTCTTAAGCCCAACGATACTTCCATTTGCATCAGTCCGTTCACGATATGCTCAACTCAATATTCGCTTGCTCCATTTTCATTCTTCCCAACTCAACCGACGTGCACCAACCAACTTGTATTCTCGTTTCATGAGTCCGTTCAGGAAATTCCCATTGAATGTCCAACCAAAATATTTCCAATGCCTTGCTCAAAATGTGGTATCCCATATACCACTCCGAATCAAGCCACTACTCGCCTTACGATTTCCTTGCACTGGATCCAAGATCCGTTCGAACCATCCCTCATGCATAATCCTGCCTTTCCCAACTTACGTCTGACATAAAACTTAGCTAATGCTTGAATTATCCAACTGTTTCTCAACCCGTCTGATACCTTCTCAACACGAGCAATCGTGCAATGATCGTCTTCCAAGTAGTCCAACCCAATACCCAACGGTTTTACACTTTTGTTGTACGAGCAACTCGTTCCAACTTATCCATATATTCCAGAGCCAAACTCAAACATGCTCAACCGATGCGCCGCAGCCAAACTTCCAACTTCTATCCAATACAATCACTAGACGAGCAACTCGTGCAAGGATCCATTCTCTTCGAATGTTTCTACTCAAAACATGCCGCATAACCAAATCTCGTTAGCCAACCAACTGAATCCATTGAGGCAATCAGAAACTCCCAGAACGATAAGCCAAGCCAACCCAACGAAAGCCCACACTTGTTGCACAAATGCAACAACGCCAACCAACTACTGCACGAATGCAACAACGCCTAACGAGGCTAAGCGATCCTACGAAAACCAACCAAGGCAACCCAACCAAGAAATAAAATGCAGCCAAAACCAGCAATAAATAGACTTATTGCATGAAACATCCGATGCGGCACCGAGTAGAGTCAAGAGCTAGACGACACGCGGAAGCTATTTAGAGTTTGTGATAAAGCGAAGGACCAAGTCCGAAGAAATGAACCGGGCGCTCTGATACCAATTTGTCACGCCCCAATCTCCCGCAAGCTCGATAGTCCCCGCTGAACGTGAATCACCACGTTTACAGCTCTCCCGCAGGACAATCGTTCTCATCGGGACGTGATGCCGTACGAGCCTGGAGTTGCGCTCGTACAAGGCGATGTTGTCAAACACCAAATGTTATCATTGAAACAACCAAGTTGCAGCGGAAGTCAAGTGTTGTGTACCAAGCACACAATCAGAGTATACGTAGCGAAGCTCACGATAGGGTCCAAATGAGATGCCCCGAGTCAATGCCACAAAGGCGATGCCACGGAGACGATGAAATAACTCTTGCTCTTTCTCTAGCCCACAAAGGTACTTACAGTTCATACATCTTGTCCCGTATATCCAAGCAGCGCCACTACGTCTGTGTACCTAAAATATTGCCCACAAACGTGGGTCAGTACACAACCGTACTGGTGAGCGGGGTAACCCACTCGCCTAAGCCGACACTAAGTAAAAATAGTGAATGCAAACAGTATATGGTGATCTTTCTAGTTGAATCCTAGATTCATTTCATGGCATATGAATGACATGTTAAGGAAAGCAGTAAAGCAGTTTAAGCATGCTAGCATTCAATCTCAAACCAAACGACAAGCAGTTTAATATGAAGCCGACCCATCTAACTCAATGTCATCGCTTGCACGATAACATATCGAACCATCAGTCTCGCCTCAATATCCATCCAGAACCAAAGTTTATATATCCCACTCTCGAGTGCACACTCTTGCCGAGGCAAGGTGGCCGCGCCTACACGATGCACAAACCAACCAAAGTAAAACAAGCCAACATCTATTCTTATATGGAGTCACTGGCCAAAGGCCATAAAGGACGTTGATCGGACAGATCAATGCGGTTCTATTCGAAACAGCGCTAAGTAGCTAACCCACCTGAATCGCATCCAACCGCTGGTACCGCGCCCAAGACGCGTTACCCAATTGTCTCCTCCATGGCCGAACGGTCCCGGTGCCCCGGAGCACTCGTTCGAGGAAACCAAACCCTGTGCCACTCAGGTTGTCCGTGACTATGCAGACACGTAGGTATGACGAGAGGATCGAACATTCTCGCCCCACCAAGCGATCCTAGACTCGTTCCATCAATAATCCAACCAACACATCCATAACCATTCTTCCAACATATCCTTCCAAGGAACCCAAAACTCGACCTCAAGACATAGCCCGAGGCATCAAAATATCAAGTGTTTCATAGGCACGAAGCCTCTTCTCAACACAATCCAAATTGGTGCAACACCTATGCTCAAAGCTAACCCATGGCACAATGCCCCAAAAGAGGCACAACACCCTCGCCGATGCAGTTGTTCGGTTTCGAACCACAACTGCTCGCTTTACAAGACAAAGCGACCAAGTGATACTCGTACACGGATGCACGCTCGCTCGCCCAGATACCCGATATTCCCAATGTTCCCATTGCCTCAATTGTATCATTCCAACTTGTATATTTCCAACCGTCCAAGCATAATCCCAAGTAATCCAACCGATCGCCTCAAATGAATAATCCAGCTATCGTATCCAACTATCCAACGCGTAAACCATTCAAGCCACAATCCTACCAAGCCAACGACGTACACTCTACGCACGCCTCAGTGTAGTGCTTCCCAATGTTTCAGTCCAAGTGTTCAAGCCATTACGTGTTTTCCATATTATTAGGCATGAAGGAGTAGAGAAGAAGGGAAAGAGCCCACTCACAATGATTGAATCCGTTAGGCATCCTGTCCTGCCGATACGGCCAATCCCTTGAACCCGTGGTCCGATGCAAGCGCGATCTACTCAACTGGTATGACCGTGCGAGCAGGCCGTGCTCTACAAATCATCCGACCGATCGGATTAAGGAAGATGGCATTATCATTCCAACTCAGCTATCTCAGTACTGCTCTGAACGAACACCTGATTTCCATCGAACCCGCTAGCCATCTGCACATTGAAACCAACTCGATTAATCCTTCTTCCCGAAATCCGACATTCAAATGTAACCAGCATTTGATTCATTCAGTCTGACTCAGCGTAACGCTCCGAGCGGTTGCGGGGCGTTACATAATATACCACTTAGAATCAGGTTCGTCCACGAACCGTGCTGGTACTCATTCCTCACTAGCATGCTAAAATCCAATTCCATGGATCTGCTCTATGCAACTCTCATATACACTATTTCTGACACAACATCTCGTCCTGCTGAACGCTCGTACAAGTTCCAAATTCCCACATCCTCCTTGCAGCTCAATACAAATTCTTCGTATCGCTTAGTTTTGGATCGTACACATATTTAAGGCGTCCCTAAAATACATGCATTTCAGCCGAGCTTTGCGATAGCGAATTTGGACAAGTTACAAGGGTATCTTTATGTCCGAGGCATCCATTTGCTTTGCTCCCAAATTGGACCAAATCACGATTCCCATTCCAACATATTCGCTCGAGAACTATTCTCAATTATGCAGATTTTCCACCGACTCAATGAGTTCGCGTTCCAACTCAATCCATCCAACTATTTCTGAATCCGCACTAGCAACATCTCCAAATATTATCTCGTGCACCGAACGATCAACTCAGAACTGATCTACCCCAGCTATGCGACTTACCCAAATATCAACTTGCTTAGATCAGCTCAGTCCAACACATTTCCTGCCATCTCAATATCTCACAGGGTGAACATCTATATTGAGGTTCGTGTGATCCACGAAGATCTCGCCGCCACGCCAAAGGGATTTGTGTCGCCACGATTTCAACGTGGTCACACTCGCCACAATTCTTAGGTTGCGCATGAAATAGTTCTTCGCGCTGCTTCCACTGCCTCGAAGCATAGGATATCACCTTCGCCTTCCGAATGAGCATGCTTCCCAGACTAAGTTCCGAGACATCTTATAAATCTGAAGCAAATCTGTCCCTTCCAGTATTCGCAAGGATTTGATCTGAACGAACCGCTGCTTTAACTTCACGAGCTAGTTTCACAGTCGTCAATTCATATGAATGCTATTCCTTTCCAGGGCACGATGAGTCAGAGGCGATGCCATCGATAAAAATCTGCGACTCTAAATCTCATCAGTTGACAAGGCTACTTCCACCATTGCTTCGATCTTCCGGCTGTATCTTCAGCTGAAGGCTATCCCAAGGATCTCTCAAATCCAACACTCAGTCAATAAGCCAAATCTCATTGCTCACATCTGCCCTCGACGCATTCCCAAATACGCCGCCTCAAGGGTCGTTCTATGGGTCTACCATATTCATATCCGATTCAGCGGGCAAGGTCGCTTAGGGTCAGCTGTCCCGAAGCTACGCTTGATAATTGTAATCATCACGATGGACAGTTACTATAAACCATGCTATATCTCATCTGAAAATCTGACTCAAAATCCAACCATTCATCCGAGCGAAGTTTCCGAATCCGAGAACCGCGCTCGTTGAAACCTTATTCCATCAATCCGCCGTTCTGTCCTGAATCCATCAAATTTCTGAATTGCATATTCGATTCTCGCACTACAAATTGCAATGATTCTCAAAACCCAAGACTTGCTCCAATTCTTATCCATTTGCTGCGTCCCACAATGCACTTCCAACTTACTCGAGCAGCGCAGTGATTTGTTCCGACGTTGCTATCACATTTAGCTATCTTCAAAAGTCTGTCAGCCACAAATTCTTGCCTTTAGTTGTTGCCTCAATCCGTCCATGTCTTCCGGATAATCCGTCTACTATCGTTGCACCATCCTGCCCAAAATTCCATTTTCGCTAAACCTGAGTCAACTTCATGAGCAGCAACATCTAAAATCTTCCAAGTTTGTGTGAATCCATCTCATTGTCCCTCCAGACCAATATCGTGTTTCTTTGCTCAACCAACAGCTCAAATGTGTCGCCCAAAATCATAGTCCATGCTCGCTATCATTCCGATAATCCCATCGCTTTGCTCAAGCGTATCCCAACTGTTCATTCCGATTCGATCCATTTCTTAAGCCCAACGATACTTCCATTTGCATCAGTCCGTTCACGATATGCTCAACTCAATATTCGCTTGCTCCATTTTCATTCTTCCCAACTCAACCGACGTGCACCAACCAACTTGTATTCTCGTTTCATGAGTCCGTTCAGGAAATTCCCATTGAATGTCCAACCAAAATATTTCCAATGCCTTGCTCAAAATGTGGTATCCCATATACCACTCCGAATCAAGCCACTACTCGCCTTACGATTTCCTTGCACTGGATCCAAGATCCGTTCGAACCATCCCTCATGCATAATCCTGCCTTTCCCAACTTACGTCTGACATAAAACTTAGCTAATGCTTGAATTATCCAACTGTTTCTCAACCCGTCTGATACCTTCTCAACACGAGCAATCGTGCAATGATCGTCTTCCAAGTAGTCCAACCCAATACCCAACGGTTTTACACTTTTGTTGTACGAGCAACTCGTTCCAACTTATCCATATATTCCAGAGCCAAACTCAAACATGCTCAACCGATGCGCCGCAGCCAAACTTCCAACTTCTATCCAATACAATCACTAGACGAGCAACTCGTGCAAGGATCCATTCTCTTCGAATGTTTCTACTCAAAACATGCCGCATAACCAAATCTCGTTAGCCAACCAACTGAATCCATTGAGGCAATCAGAAACTCCCAGAACGATAAGCCAAGCCAACCCAACGAAAGCCCACACTTGTTGCACAAATGCAACAACGCCAACCAACTACTGCACGAATGCAACAACGCCTAACGAGGCTAAGCGATCCTACGAAAACCAACCAAGGCAACCCAACCAAGAAATAAAATGCAGCCAAAACCAGCAATAAATAGACTTATTGCATGAAACATCCGATGCGGCACCGAGTAGAGTCAAGAGCTAGACGACACGCGGAAGCTATTTAGAGTTTGTGATAAAGCGAAGGACCAAGTCCGAAGAAATGAACCGGGCGCTCTGATACCAATTTGTCACGCCCCAATCTCCCGCAAGCTCGATAGTCCCCGCTGAACGTGAATCACCACGTTTACAGCTCTCCCGCAGGACAATCGTTCTCATCGGGACGTGATGCCGTACGAGCCTGGAGTTGCGCTCGTACAAGGCGATGTTGTCAAACACCAAATGTTATCATTGAAACAACCAAGTTGCAGCGGAAGTCAAGTGTTGTGTACCAAGCACACAATCAGAGTATACGTAGCGAAGCTCACGATAGGGTCCAAATGAGATGCCCCGAGTCAATGCCACAAAGGCGATGCCACGGAGACGATGAAATAACTCTTGCTCTTTCTCTAGCCCACAAAGGTACTTACAGTTCATACATCTTGTCCCGTATATCCAAGCAGCGCCACTACGTCTGTGTACCTAAAATATTGCCCACAAACGTGGGTCAGTACACAACCGTACTGGTGAGCGGGGTAACCCACTCGCCTAAGCCGACACTAAGTAAAAATAGTGAATGCAAACAGTATATGGTGATCTTTCTAGTTGAATCCTAGATTCATTTCATGGCATATGAATGACATGTTAAGGAAAGCAGTAAAGCAGTTTAAGCATGCTAGCATTCAATCTCAAACCAAACGACAAGCAGTTTAATATGAAGCCGACCCATCTAACTCAATGTCATCGCTTGCACGATAACATATCGAACCATCAGTCTCGCCTCAATATCCATCCAGAACCAAAGTTTATATATCCCACTCTCGAGTGCACACTCTTGCCGAGGCAAGGTGGCCGCGCCTACACGATGCACAAACCAACCAAAGTAAAACAAGCCAACATCTATTCTTATATGGAGTCACTGGCCAAAGGCCATAAAGGACGTTGATCGGACAGATCAATGCGGTTCTATTCGAAACAGCGCTAAGTAGCTAACCCACCTGAATCGCATCCAACCGCTGGTACCGCGCCCAAGACGCGTTACCCAATTGTCTCCTCCATGGCCGAACGGTCCCGGTGCCCCGGAGCACTCGTTCGAGGAAACCAAACCCTGTGCCACTCAGGTTGTCCGTGACTATGCAGACACGTAGGTATGACGAGAGGATCGAACATTCTCGCCCCACCAAGCGATCCTAGACTCGTTCCATCAATAATCCAACCAACACATCCATAACCATTCTTCCAACATATCCTTCCAAGGAACCCAAAACTCGACCTCAAGACATAGCCCGAGGCATCAAAATATCAAGTGTTTCATAGGCACGAAGCCTTTTCTCAACACAATCCAAATTGGTGCAACACCTATGCTCAAAGCTAACCCATGGCACAATGCCCCAAAAGAGGCACAACACCCTCGCCGATGCAGTTGTTCGGTTTCGAACCACAACTGCTCGCTTTACAAGACAAAGCGACCAAGTGATACTCGTACACGGATGCACGCTCGCTCGCCCAGATACCCGATATTCCCAATGTTCCCATTGCCTCAATTGTATCATTCCAACTTGTATATTTCCAACCGTCCAAGCATAATCCCAAGTAATCCAACCGATCGCCTCAAATGAATAATCCAGCTATCGTATCCAACTATCCAACGCGTAAACCATTCAAGCCACAATCCTACCAAGCCAACGACGTACACTCTACGCACGCCTCAGTGTAGTGCTTCCTGATGTTTCAGTCCAAGTGTTCAAGCCATTACGTGTTTTCCATATTATTAGGCATGAAGGAGTAGAGGAGAAGGGAAAGAGCCCACTCACAATGATTGAATCCGTTAGGCATCCTGTCCTGCCGATACGGCCAATCCCTTGAACCCGTGGTCCGATGCAAGCGCGATCTACTCAACTGGTATGACCGTGCGAGCAGGCCGTGCTCTACAAATCATCCGACCGATCGGATTAAGGAAGATGGCATTATCATTCCAACTCAGCTATCTCAGTACTGCTCTGAACGAACACCTGATTTCCATCGAACCCGCTAGCCATCTGCACATTGAAACCAACTCGATTAATCCTTCTTCCCGAAATCCGACATTCAAATGTAACCAGCATTTGATTCATTCAGTCTGACTCAGCGTAACGCTCCGAGCGGTTGTGGGGCGTTACAGAACCCACGACGCCAGGGTGCTCAAGGATGAGTCTATGCACTAACTCGGGATGAGGCATCCGTCTCTGAAACTGTCGTGATAGGTACTTTACTTTTCAGAGAATTGCCCGTTAGAGTCTTATTCGATTCAGGTGCTACACATAGTTTAATATCTGCTAATTTTACTATTGAGCGTAAATTAGCTTCTACTCCTTTAAATATGAACCTTTGCATTAGTACACCTTCGGGAGTCGACATGCCCGCCCATGCGATCTGTAGGGATGGTTATATTTGCATCGGAGGAAGGAAGCTTTCCTTAGATGTCATTGTATTAGACATAAATGATTATGATTTTATTCTCGGGATGGACTGGTTGGGTGCTTGCCATGCAACAATCGAGTGCGCGGAGAAGCGAGTCGTATTCCGTCTACCCGGCGAGGCAGACTTTTACTATTCGTGCAGCGCTGCACCGAAGACGACAATGATGATATCAGCAATTTTGGCTAGGCGTATGTTGCATTCGGGTTGTGAAGGGTACTTAGCTTCTGTTCGAGACACCCGACAGAAAAATGCAGATGCAGCTCAGGCTGGAATCATAGCATATTTCCTCGACATTTTCCCGGACGAGCTGCCTGGAATGCCTCCTGATTGTGAGATCGAATTCAGCATTGATACTTTTTCGGATTCGCGACCGATATCGAAGGCACCTTATCGAATGGCCCCAACAGAGCTGAAGGAACTTAAGATTCAGTTACAAGATCTGTTGGACCGAGGATACATTCGTCCAAGCGTTTCTCCGTGGGGAGCTCCGGTGCTGTTCGTGAAGAAAAAGGATGGATCCATGCGGCTGTGTATTGACTACAGAGAACTAAATAAGGCGACCGTGCGGAACCAGTACCCATTGCCAAGGATAGATGACTTGTTTGATTAACTGCAAGGTGCAACAGTTTTCTCTAAAGTTGATCTCAGGTCAGGATATCACCAGTTGAAAATCAAATCAGATGATGTTCAAAAATCTGCATTCAGGACCCGATATGGACACTATGAATTTCTTGTGATGTCGTTCGGCTTGACGAACGCCCCTGCAGCTTTCATGGATCTGATGAACCGCGTATTTCGGCCGTACGTAGACAAGTTTGTGGTCGTGTTCATCGACGACATTCTAATATATTCCAAGAACGAGGCGGAACACAAAGAATACCTAAAGATCGTGCTACAGACATTACGAGAGCATCAGTTGTTCGCTAAGCTCAGCAAGTGTGAGTTCTGGTTGAACAGCGTGGCATTCCTTGGTCATGTCGTCTCGGCAGAAGGCATCGCCGTGGACCCGAAGAAAATATAGGCGGTGGTGGATTGGAAGCAAACTAGATCAGCCAGCGAAGTTCGAAGCTTTCTAGGCCTAGCGGGATACTACCGTAGGTTCGTGAAGGATTTTTCTAAACTGGCCTCACCTTTGACACGCCTTACTCAAAAAGGGATTGTATATAAGTGGGGTGATGACTGCGAAGCCAGCTTTCGGGAACTTAAGCAGCGTTTTGTTTCAGCCCCGATTCTTGCTCTTCCTGATGGGGTAGAGGAGTTTCAGATATACAGTGATGCATTAGGACTCGGTTTGGGATGTGTGCTCATGCAGAGGGATAAGGTAATATCGTACGCCTCCAGGCAACTAAAGCCGCACGAGAAAAACTACCCGACGCATGACTTGAAATTGGCGGCAATTGTATTTGCACTGAAGTTGTGGAGACATTATCTTTATGGTGTTGCTTACAAAATCTTCACAGATCACAAAAGCCTCAAGTATCTATTCACCCAACGAGAACTGAACCTTCGACAGCGGCGTTGGCTAGAACTGATTAAGGACTATGATTTGACGATCGCTTATACACCGGGCAAGGGAAACGTCGTTACTGATGCTCTAAGTCGGAAGCACGTGGGCTTGTTATCCGTAAACAACTATTTACTTCGAGATCTTGAGACGATGGGCATCGAGTTTCGGGTTCAGCATCAAGGAGTGCAGCTGGCATCACTCCATCTTGAACCGAGTTTGCGTGATAGAATCAAATCAGCTCAGGAGGGCGATCAGTTCCTAGCGAAGGCACACGGACTGATTTCGGCGGGGAAGACGTCTGACTTTGTGGCAGGCGAAGATGGGACCTTACAAATAAAAGGAAGGCTATGTGTTCCTAGCGACCCAGAACTCCGAAGGAAAATTATGGCGGAAGCACACTATGCGAAGTATTCCTTGCATCCAGGGAGCACTAAGATGTACATGGACTTACGCAGAACCTTCTGGTGGAAAGGTATGAAGCGGGATGTGGTGACCTTTGTGTCACAGTGCATGGCCTGTCAACAGGTGAAAGCTGAACATCAGAGGCCCGGCGGGGAGCTGCAGAACCTCGCTATTCCTGAGTGGAAATGGGACAACATCACTATGGATTTCATTGTGGGATTTCCGAAGACGCCGCAGGGGCATGATGCGATTTGGGTCATAGTTGATCGTTTGACCAAATCAGCCCACTTCCTTCCTATAAAAGTTACTTGGAGCGTCGATCGGTTAGCACAGATTTACATAGACGAGATTATTCGATTACACGGAGTACCTGCCTCAATCGTCTCTGACCGTGACAGACGCTTCTTATCTCATTTTTGGACAAGCCTACATTCTGCTTTGGGAACCAAGCTACAGTTTAGTACTGCATACCACCCCCAGACTGATGGCCAGACAGAAAGGACAAATAAGATACTTGAAGATATGTTACGGCTGTGTGCAATTGATTTGAAGACTAGTTGGGACACACATCTCTCGTTGGCGGAGTTCGCGTACAACAATAGCTACCAATCGAGCATCCATATGGCACCGTACGAAGCACTTTATGGGCGTAAGTGTCGATCTCCAATCTGTTGGGATAAAGTCGGCGAGCGGCAAGTACTCGGGCCAGAGCTGGTAGAGCAGGCAGTTGAGAAAGTTCGCTTGATTCGGGAAAGACTTCGTACAGCGCAGAGCCGACAGAAAAGCTACACCGATGCTCATCGTAGACCTTTGGAGTTCATGGTCGGGGATCATGTATTCTTGAAAGTGACGCCGATGCGTGGGGTGATGCGTTTCGGCGTGAAGGGCAAACTGAGTCCCAGGTTTGTCGGTCCCTTCGAGATACTGGAACGAGTGGCAGCTGGGCATACCGGATTGCACTACCTCCCGCCTTGGCTGAAGTGCATGACGTATTCCATGTTTCTCAACTTCGAAAGTATGTGCATGACCCGAGTCATGTGGTTAGCTTCGAACAATTGAAACTGTGCACGAATTTATCATAATCAGAGGAGCCGGTGCAGATTCTGGATCGTAAGGAAAAAGTACTTCGCAACCGTACAATGTCTTTGGTTCGCGTGCTGTGGTGGAACCATTCAGTTGGGGAATCAACTTGGGAGATGGAATCGGAGATGAAGGAGAAATATCCTTCGTTGTTCATTCAGTCGTAGGTAGGACCTTGTTCTTAAGTTTCGGGACGCAACTTTTTCTTAGTGGTATATTATGTAGTGCCTCAAATCCCGATCCGACCGGGATATGCACTATATAATTGGGCTTGTGGCTAGTCCGTCCGAGTATGCTTAGATCTTCGGCATCTTCTTGCCACGGACGAAATGCGATAATCTTTTCCAACTCATGGAAAGACCTCTATTGAAACAAGTCCAATAGTTTTCGTGTTTGGTTGCTTGGTTTTCTTGATTGCCGCTTTAGGATTTGATTTGGTGTTGCTTTCGAGTTGCTTGGTTTTCGCTGCTGGTTTTATTGATTGGAGCTTGAATTTTGGGTAGTTCGGCAAGGAATGATAGGCAAGAATTCTAACTCGGTGCTCGTGCTGTTACAGGTCCGCGTAACTGACGTTTGATCGTCGCTAGGCGGATTCCTTGTTTCAACAACTTTTCCCTTAACCAGTGAGTGGTTTGGTCCCTTCTTTCCTACTTCATGCTAACATCTCTAATATTTCAAACGTTCACTCGATGATGCCCGGTTGGACGCCTAGGAAATACTTTGCCACAATGCATGCCAGCCACTAAGAAAGGAACACGGAAATTGTAGACTAATTTTACTATATGCTTGCACACCTTATAACTTGAGTTGAGGGAATTGGTTGTTGGTTGCGGCCTGGTGCCTCGGATAGAGTTTGGACCCATGGGATATCAAAATCGGAACACCGCATTGAGAAAATATGAATTATTGCATAAGATATATATTGCTGCTTTACTTCATCTGTTTAATTCGGTGCATTGTATGAGATATGAAATGTTCATGCATTTGCATGGTCTGGGACAACTTGTGCACAAGGTTTATCATTTCCTCGAGACGGCATTCCGGGGCACTGAAACCGTATCGATCCGGAGGGAAATATTGATTCGTGCTAGTCACGATGCATTACGGGACCTCCAGCAGGGCTTGCTACCCGGGCTGATAGGGCGCGCCGTTAATGCTTGGAATAAGTCCCTAAGGTGTCGATCACACCAATGACCGTATAGAATAGAACACATGCTAATTTATTGTCTTGTGCAGATGGTAAGTATACTTGTGTTTCGTTGTAGGAAAGGCGTGCATCGGTTGAGTAAGCAATCGATGCACTGGTTGGATTCAATGCTATTTTCATTCCTATCAAAATATGCAACTGATATGAATTGAATTCACTTGCTTCTTTATAGAAGTCATCTTAATGCATGCTCGCCCCTAATAAGCTAGTGTCGATTTAGTCGAGTGGGTTCATCCCGCTCACCAGTACAAGTTGAGTACTGATCCACGTTGTGGGCAACTATTTCAGGCACTCAGACGGTGCAACGCTAGTGGATAGACGAAGAGGCGTTAGGAGCACCTCTATTTTGAAGTATAGCTGGAGTCAGTTCATTTTGGAGGCTTGGACTTTCAACCTATACAAGGGCGTAATGTATGGACGACGGGGACTATCTGATGGAGCGCGCCCTGCATTTTGAGTTATCTTTTCTAATGCAATTCAAGTAGCCGAGAAGGCGTATCAATGTAGACTCTATGTAAATTACTCTGAATTATCAATAAAAAATCATGTTTCTTCCTGCACTTGTGTTCAATTATCTGTGAATGTATTTTCTAAATTGTGTTTCAAAGTGGGTTCCTATAACTGCAAGTTCTTGCCTTGTACGAGCGCAACTCCAGGCTCGTACGGCATCACGCCCCAGCGAGGACGAATCGGTTCCGTGAAGGATCCAGCGAGGACGATTGACCATTTCGGGATCAGGGCGTGACAGAGGGGAGAGGGGGGGTGAGGCGCTGGGCGGCCGGCACTGCAGGGGTGGCGAGGTTGAGAGCGAGGGCGGAGGAGGAAGGGAGACGAGGGGCTCGGCTGCGGGTCGAATTGGACGGGATCGCCGGAGAAGATGAAGGAGAGTGCTGAGTTGGAGGAAGCGGACGGGTCTCAGGCGGCCGGAGAAGAGAGGGTGGCAGCGGAGGGCGTTGCTGGGGTTTGCGGGGATGATGTAAACCCCCTCGACCAGATTTCAGCATTTTTAGGATTATTTTAACAATTTAGGATTTATGGCAATATTTTAATCTATTTTGCTTACATATCCTATTGATTTGTGCACCTGTCCATCACCGAATTATTTGGAGCTTTACCTTGACTATTATCCCCGAACAAAGTTTATATACCTCTCCAAGACATGCTAGTCTATTTTCTTGCACTTTATGCAACTCCCAGATACTTTACTTTGAGCCTCGTTTGAGATGCACAATTATCGTTACAAACGTACGTATTTAAATTCCTAGATCTGTACCCATCTCTGTTCCAACAGACATTAGAGGCCCAACATGCACCTGTTTTGCCCAAACAAAAATACGTTAATATTCTACACTGAGTATACTACATTTAGTATATTGACACCGCACTAAAATTATGACCCTACCTACCTCTAAATAATTAGAGAACGACGTGCGCAGTATTTATTAATTATTTAATACGATGGCTGTATCACCCAAGAAAACCAGGCCCAGTCCCTGCCCAGGCTCACCCCCACCCCCTCAGAACCCTCACACAGCTTTTTCCTTCAATTCTGTAAATTTTAGCATTTTTAGGAATCAGGTGTTTTTCCGAAACAATTTTGTAAATTGCGCAATATCCCAAAATAGGACCTCTGTGCAATTTATGAAATTACAGTGACTTTTTTGCAAATTTGCAGTGCGAGGTGTCACACCCTCATTGGCCGGTGAACATGCACCGTTCATTCCAAAAGGGATCCAGATTCGATGTATTTACATAAAGAAAATATCCTAATTTAAAATTACTATTTTACCCGTAATTTAATTCCTATTTAAATAAAATAAAACCTAATCCCTAACCCTAACCCTAACCTAGCCCGCAGTCGACCCCCCCCCCCCCCCCGCCGGAGCGGCGAGCCCCCCCCCCCCCCCCCCCCGCTGCTGAGCTCCGCCGCCCTCTCCCAGCCCCGAGCCCCTCTTACCTCTTCTCCTCCACCTTCACTCCGTCACTAGCCACCCTCCACCACCAGCACCTACACCAACCTCCTCCGCCTCCTCCGTCGGCCTCGACTCCCCGACCTCCTCCCTGACTTCGCCTCCTCCGCCAGAGCCCCCACGTCTCCACCACCGGCCTCGAGCTCCTCCTCACCGAGATCCCCCGCCGGACTCGCCCAGCCAACTCCTCCACCTCGACTTCCCCTTCCATCCTCCGCCACTCGCCTCCCCCTCGACTCCCCCACATCTCCCCTTCGCCTGAGACGCACGACCGCCATCCCGACTTCCCCGCTCCTTCCCAACTTCCTTCTCCACTTCCTCCGCCACTTGCCGCCACCATCAACCCATCACGACCACCACGCCACCACCTCCCAGCTCCTCCTCCTCGCCTTGGTCCTTCTCCCCTCCACCTCTGTGCCTCAACGCCGCCCCGATCAGCCACGACCCCGCAGCGCCGAGCAGCACCCCCAGCCGAGGCTCCCCGGTCCGGTCGGCAGCACCCCCCTGACCCGTTCCTCCGTCAATAAGCCGACGACCCCGGAGCCCTAGTCGCAGCGCCGTGCCCTGCCCGGATGCCCCGCTGACCACCGAACTTCGCCTGAGCACCTTCGACGAAGCTCCGGCGAGTCTCCACTGGACTCAGACCAGACACAGCAGCTGGACACAGCCCGAAAACGGCAACCAGACATTGTGTCGTGTCGCATCTCTTCACGGACACGAAGAAAAGTCATTCTGCGGAGCCCTGTTCAGGTAACCCGTTCTATCTCCTCGTAATTCCATTTTTAATTCCGTTAGGCCATGTAACCCTCTCGATGCCCGTGCAACCCGCTCGGTGCATCAAGTCCTGTAGCGATCGCGGCACGCGATCCAAAAACAGGAAAAATAATATCCCGTTTCACCCCGGAACTGAGTGCTCCCCGCCAAAAACAGAAAAAATAATATCCCGTTTCACCACGCGGTCTATACCAAAATGTGCGCATCGTTGATACAGACGTGCGAGATTTCGCAGAAGTTAATTTGGATGTGCGTGCACACAAGAATCAACGCGTATCCGCCGACAACGTCCTGTATCCGCCTGTTCTGGAACACGCTGTAACTTTATGTACGCACGTCGGATCGAAATAAAACTTACGCCATCGGACTCGTAGCAATACGCTGGTCCTGTGATCCAAGTTTGGTTTGATTCTGAGAACGTTGACAAAATCTCGTATCGTGGGCCCCACAGGCTCTACTTGACAGGCGATTTTGTGATCGGCACATCAGAATCCAGTTCTGGACATTCCGTTGGGTTAGTATCGACGTTCTGGACTTGTTGATACTAAGTTTGGCGAATTTGGAGACCTTTGACCCTGACACATTTTTTGGTACAAAGCGGTCCACATGTGGACCCCGCTTTGACCAGAAACTGTCATTTTTGCCCCTGTGTCCAAATTGGACTTAAGGACATGAGTTTCTAGCTATTTGATATTTTCTGAGACTGTTGATGATGTTTATTTCAGCATCCGGAGATATTTATTCTGAGGCCATAGTTTCTGACACTTGGTATTTGACATCTAGATGTTATATTTTGCAGCTCTCTTGCCAGGCAAGTATACCTTGCCTTGTTGTACTGTTTTAATTCAGTTATTGTTAGTTACATGTTTATTTATTTTAAAAAATATAAATGTGCGCGTCCGAGGAAACTCGGGTGCAGTCAACGAAGGCGTTGACGTTAGGACTTGTGTCTGACCTAGTGTCTAGTAGACCCACCTAAAAGTTGTGAAGTTATTGATATAACTTCCCAGGCCTTGACACGTATCATTACACGTCACAGAGTGAGTTCATATAGGGACGCGTGCCTCATGCGCGACTGGCCATCAGTGTGAGCAACACGTGTAACGGTATGTAGCTTAGTTATTTATTTTATTGAGACTTGCATCATAGTAGGAGGTGTCCACGTCATTTTTTTGACTTGTACATCTATATTGTGCGGGGAAGATACTAGTAGACGTATGGGATACCCCCTCCTTGAGTCTTTTATTCTTCGTACCATGCTCCTCGAAGATGGTCGATTGTAGAGCTACCCGTGTGTCCGGGGGCATATGACACATATACTAGCCGGTCATGACGATTGGTGAATTACGTCAGCATATGTCAAGCTTACACATTCCCATGCGTACTACCAGGTCTTTAAATTGCATTCACTTAGATGGTTAGCACACCCCATTTATTTATTCAGTATTTATATATATGGCATATTATTTTTCTGTATCTTGTTATGTCCCTCTGAGGACCTGGTCCGTTTCCAGGTGTAGATATTCATGAGTATTCGCAGGAGCGCATATCCAGACATGTTACGTATTTTCCGAAGAGGTCTTCTCTTCGAGCCTCGTGATTGTCAGATGATGTTCTTATATGGTGTGTATCTGGTTCATTTTATATCGGCAGTGGATTTGTTTCCATCCGACTGTCATTCTTTAGATACTTATTATAGAGATCTAGTTATATGGTTATTTGGGTATTCATATTTGATTTTTGTGGATGAGATTTAGATTATACCCTGTGACTTGTGATAGTTTTACCACTTGTGAATTATTGTTCATTATACAGCGTACGCTTGTATTATGGTTTCCATATATTGGAGTTGCCATATATACAGGCGGCTGGCATGCTTACGTGTCCTAGTCCTACGTATTTTGGGACTGGGACGTGACATGTTTTTAGTGGTGGCCCATGCAGGTCAGAGCATATTGTCTCGGTTACGTTACTGTACCGAGCAAGCCTGCACCTAGGATTAGAGCATAGGATCTCATTCATAATTGACTATGACTTATCCTCCTTCCAGTCTGTCCTACTTACATAATTGCATCCTGCTTGATTCATGTGCTTCCCTGATAATTCCTCGAGTATAGCCCCTGCTAGAATATAGGAATCCCTGTTGATAGGATGATACTTAGGGTAATATTCCTACTTAGAATACAACTAGGGCTCTGACACATCACTAAGTTAGGATACTAAATGAACCCTAGTCTTCCATATTACTAAATGAACCATAGCATCACTACCTATAGATTAACTTACCACTGTCCCTTGACGTATTTATGTATGACTTGAGAGTAGTATAAACACTACTAGGATTAGTTAGAGAATTGACCATAGTGTTGACCCTAGTCTTGAGGAACACATAGAAATCTAAGGTTAAATACTAGGACTGAAACCTCATCCTATGTTGGATAACCAAGTTTTACGCCAGAAACCATTTACCCTGGTTGGCGTAAAAGCCAAACAAACTGCCTAATTGGCGAAAAAGCCAAATGACTTTCTTGTTGGCGTAAAAACTAAATTATGCAGGAGATTATCTCCTTTACGCTGCAGTTATGACAACTGCTAGTATGCTATCCACATTTCCTTAGTATTCCTTATCCTGCGTATGACACGTCATGAGGGCCACGTAGGTAACTGCCCTGCGTAAACCTGATTCATGAATTATAGATAACCAGCGTATAGTAACCTGATTAGGCGTAACATAAGGATAGGATGTGAGCGTATTGTTACAGCCTTAGCTTCCCCCAGGCATGACCAAATCTTGTGCATTAAAGACAGAAATACGCCTCGAGCCCTGTGCAAAAAGAAACAGCTTTTGACAGGACATCTGATTTTGTCTTACCTCAAGCGTGTATGACTTGTATCCAATAAAGTCACTAAACGACAACCTGGGACTCCGTGCAAATTCATCATCACAGCCGTTATCTCGATCCTCGTGCAGTACTTTTGTTAGATATCAGGATTCAATAATTTTGACTGACAAACTCATGAGTTTCTCGTACAACTTTATGCTGCAACGAATGCTAGACTTTACGCAAGAGATATTTACGTGCAGATTTCTACGCACAGACTTTTTACGCGGACAGCTCTGAAGCTCTACCTTACGCTTCTCTGTTTTACGCGGATAGCTCTGAAGCCATGTGTTACGCCAAATTATTTTATCTCTGCTTTACGCAGACAACCTCGAACCCCCTACTTTACACGGACTACCTTACGCGGACAGTTCTAAAAACTCTACTTTACGCGGACTTTCTTGAAATCTCAGTTTTAGGCAGACAACCTATAGTGTATATTAAGATTGTAGAACTTAGAAGGCCATACCTCTTTTTGGTCAACTAGCAACTTAGACAAGGAGTTAGAATAATAACTGTAGAGATTGTAGATTATGTCTTTTTATGAATTTAAATTGTTTTGTACTTCTCACATCATAATCTAGCGTACTTAAATTTACTATACTACCTTGACTTATACTGCTACTATAGCCTAGTTTTGCAAGCTTATTCTTTATCAAGCTTGTTCATGATATATGTATTATTGGAGTACTACACTAATACATTTTAGAATCAGTGTATTACGGTCTGATCAACCATAGTACACTTGGTTCGTCCTTCGCTTAACTACTTTACGTGGATTGAGATATATAGTGATTAGTAGACGGATGTACTTGCCCTCTAGATATGTTTGAGCATATCGTATCAGCTACATAACTGTGCTAATACGAATATGTGAATAGGGATTACCAGAATAGGATTTCAATCCACAACTGTCTTGACAATTCCCATTAGAATTCTTTAAACGTCTTGAATCCCCACACTTCTAAATCAATTACCTCCCCCTTGAACTCTTGATTATTGTTTTCCGTCTTCCCTTATTTCGGAAAGACGAAACCTCGTGCTTAGTATAAATACAAATAGTGTACTGTTTCTGTAGCCATTTCTGTTTGTTTCTTGGGTAATTACCAAACCCTATTATTATATTTGATTTCAGTATATAAACGGTGCTACCTTTAGAATGACCCTTCGCTACCTACCTACATTACTTTCTGATACGTGCATCACTATGACAGCATAAAAATTTTATTTTTGCCTCGTAATTTGGGTCAAGTTCAGAACTCAAGTGTTACGATAAAGAATGTATCATTTTGCTGTCAGAGGTCTAAATGGATTTCACCTGGATGAACAATTGATTGACTCCTGAATGGATAGCAGCACCTATGACTAGGTTGACTTGTAAGGATTAAGAATTCCTATGGACCGACTCACCAAATCAGCACATTTCTTACCTTTAGAGTTGGCCAGTCTGCAGAAGCTTTAGCTAACTTATGTATGACGCAAATCGTAAGATTGTACGGCATACCAGTCAGCATTGTACCAGACAAGGATTCGCGTGACCAGAGTTGGTGGTCAATACCGTAGAGACAGTTAGGTAAATACAGGACACTTGTAAACAGTGCAAGACAGACAAAAGTAGTGGGCAGACCGTCATCATCGTCCCTTGGAATTCAAAGAGGACGATCATGTCATCTTGAGGATATCACCTACTAGAGACACCATTCAATTCGGAGGACGCAACAAGTTGAGTCCAAGGTATGTTGGACCATTAACGTGCTAGAAATTGTGGGAGTAGTGGCAAATCAACTTGCGCTACCACCTTTATTTGAGGGAGTACTTGAAGTATTCCACGTATCGCAACTCAGGCGATATGTGACAGACATCAGTCATGTTCTCAACCATTCGGAGATCACCATTAGGCCGAGCATGTCGTATCAAGAGCAACCCATGGGAATCCTTGATCATCGAGAAAAAGTATTGAGGAATCAGCCTATTCCCTTGGTCCACGTGGCATGGAAGCATGGTGCGCCAGAAGAATCTACTTGGAAGCATGTGGACGACTTACGTAAACGTTTTTCGAACCTATTCGTAAACCAAGATATAAATTACTTTGTGAAATTATATCTTATGCCGTATTTGACTTCTACCGTGGCTTAGTTTTAATTTAGAGGACAAAATTCTTGTAACTTGGGTAGATTGTAAACCCCCTCGACCAGATTTCAGCATTTTTAGGATTATTTTAACAATTTAGGATTTATGGCAATATTTTAATCTATTTTTGCTTACATATCCTATTGATTTGTGCACCTGTCCATCACCGAATTATTTGGAGCTTTACCTTGACTGTTATCCCCGAACAAAGTTCACATACCTCTCCTAGACATGCTATTCTATTTTTCTGTACTTTGTGCAACTCCCAGATACTTTACTTTGAGCCTCGTTTGAGACGCACAATTATCGTTACAAACGTACGTATTTAAATTCCTAGATCTGTACCCATCTCTGTTCCAACAGATACTAGAGGTCCAAGATGCACCTGTTTTGCCCAAACAAAAATACGTTAATATTCTACACTGAGTATACTACATTTAGTATATTGACACCGCAATAAAATTATGACCCTACCTGCCTCTAAATAATTAGAGAACGACGTGCGCAATATTTATTAATTATTTAATACGATGGCCGTATCATCCAAGAAAACCAGGCCCAGTCCCTGCCCAGGCTCACCCCCACCCCCCTCAGAACCCTCACACAGCTTTTCCCTTCAATTCTGTGAATTTTAGCATTTTCAGGAATCAGGTGTTTTTCCCAGACAATTTTGTAAATTGCGCAATTTCCCAAAATAGGACCTCTGTGCAATTTATGAAATTACAGGGACTTTTCTGCAAATTTGAAGTATGAGGTGTCACCCCCTCATTGGCTGGTGAACATGCACCGTTCATTCCAAAAGGGGTCCAGATTCGATGTATTTACATAAAGAAAATATCCTAATTTGAAATTACTATTTTACCCTTAATTTAATTCCTAATTAAATAAAATAAAACCCAATCCCTAACCCTAACCCTAACCTAGCCCGCAGTCGACCCCCCCCCCCCCCGCCGCTGAGCTCCGCCGCCCTCTCCCAGCCCCGAGCCCCTCTTCCCTCTTCTCCTCCTCCACTCCGCCACTCGCCACCCTCCACCACCAGCACCTACACCAACCTCCTCCGCCTCCTCCGTCGGCCTCGACTCCCCGACCTCCTCCCTGACTTCGCCTCCTCCGCCAGAGCCCCCACGTCTCCACCACCGGCCTCGAGCTCCTCCTCACCGAGATCCCCCGCCGGCCTCGCCCAGCCAACTCCTCCACCTCGACTTCCCCTTCCATCCTCCGCCACTCGCCTCCCCCTCGACTCCCCTATATCTTCCCTTCGCCTGAGACGCACGACCGCCATCCCGACTTCCCCGCTTCTTCCCGACCTCCTTCTCCACCTCCTCCGCCACTCGCCGCCACCACCAACCCATCACGACCACCACGCCACCACCTCCCAGCTCCTCCTCCTCCTCGCCTTGGTCCTTCTCCCCTCCACCTCAGTGCCTCAGTGCCGCCCCGATCAGCCACGACCTCGCAGCGCCGAGCAGCACCACCGGCCGAGGCTCCCCCGTCCGGTCGGCAGCACCCCTCCTGACCCGCTCCTCCGTCAACAAGCCGACGACCCCGGAGCCCTAGCCGCAGCGCCGTATCCTGCCCGGACACCCCGCTGACTGCCGAACTCCGCCTGAGCGCCTCCGGCGGAGCTCCGGCGAGTCTCCACTGGACTCAGACCAGACACAGCAGCTGGACACGGTCCGGACACAGCAACCAGACATCGTGTCGTGTCGCATCTCTTCACGGACACGAAGAAAAGTCATTCTGCGGAGCCCTGTTCAGGTAACCCGTTCTATCTCCTCGTAATTCCGTTTTTAATTTCGTCAGTTATGACACGTAGGCCATGTAACCCTCTCGATGTCCGTACAACCCGCTCGGTGCATTGCATCCTGTGGCGATCGCGACACGCGATCCAAAAATAAGAAAAATAATACCCTGTTTCACCCCAGAACTGAGTGTGCCCCGCCAAACGGGACGACTTGGTCGTACGCGGTCTTTACCGAAACATGCGCATCGTTGATACGGACATGCAGGATTTTGCAGAAGTTGATTTGGATGTGCGTGCACACCAGAATCAACGCGTATCCGCCGACAACATCCCGTATCCGCCTGTTCTGGAACACGCTGTAACTTTGTGTACGCACGTCGGATCGAAACAAAACTTGCGCCATTGGACTCGTAGCAATACGCTAGTCCTGTGATCCCAGTTTAGTTCGATTCTGAGAATATTGACAAAATCCCGTATCGTGGGCCCCACAGGCTCCACTTGACGGGCGATTTTGTGATCGAGACATCGGAATCCAGTTCTGGATATTCCGTTGGGTTCGTATCGACGTTCTAGACTTGTTGATACTAAGTTTGGCAAATTTGGAGACCTTTGACCCTGACACATTTTTCGGTGCAAAACGGCCCACATGTGGACCCCGCTTTGACCAGAAACTGTCATTTTTGCCCCTATGTCCAAATTGGACTTAAGGACAGGCGTTTCTAGCTATTTGATATTTTCTGAGACTGTTGGTGATATTTATTTCAGCATCCGGAGATATTTATTCTGAGGCCATAGTTTCTGACACTTGGTATTTGACATCTAGACGTTATATTTTGTAGCTCTCTTGCCAGGCAAGTATACCTTGCCTTATTGTACTGTTTAAATTCAGTTATTGTTAGTTACATCTTTATTTATTTTATAAAATATAAATGTGCGCGTCCGAGGAAACTCGGGTACAGTCAACGAAGGCGTTGACGTTAGGACTTGTGTCTGAAATAGTGTCTAGTAGACCCACCTAAAAGTTGTGAAGTTATTGATATAACTTTCCAGGCCTTGACACGTATCATTACACGTCACAGAGTGAGTTCATGTAGGGACGCGTGCCTCATGCGCGACTGGCCATCAGTGTGAGCAACACGTGTAACGGTATGTAGCTTAGTTATTTATTTTATTGAGACTTGCATCATAGTAGGAGATGTCCACGTCATTTTTTTTGACTTGTACATCTATATTGGGCGGGGAAGATACTAGTAGACGTATGGGACACCCCCTCCTTGAGTCTTTTATCCTTCGTACCATGCTCCTCGGAGATGGTCGATTGCAGAGCTACCCGTGTGTCCGGGGGCATATGACACATATACTATCCGGTCATGACGATTGGTGAATTACGTCAGCATATGTCAAGCTTACACATTCTCATGCGTACTACCAGGTCTTTAAATTGCATTCACTTAGATGGTTAGCACACCCCATTTATTTATTCAGTATTTACATACATGGCATGTTATTTTTCTGTATCTTGTTATGTCCCTCTGAGGACCTGGTCCCTTTCCAGGTGTAGATGTTCATGAGTATTCGCAGGAGCGCAGATCCGGACATGTTACGTATTTTCCGAAGCGGTCTTCTCTTCGAGCCTCGTGATTGTCAGATGCTGTTCTTATATGGTGTGTATCTGGTTCATTTTATATCGGCAGTAGATTTGTTTCCATCCGACTGTCATTCTTTAGATACTTATTATAGAGATCTAGTTATATGGTTATTTGGTTATTCATATTTGATTTCTGTGGATGAGATTTAGATTATACCCTGTGACTTGTGATAGTTTTACCACTTGTGAATTATTGTTCATTATACAGCGTACGCTTGTATTATGGTTTTCATATATTGGAGTTGCCATATATACAGGCGGCTGGCATGCTTACGTGTCCTAGTCCTACATATTTTGGGACTGGGGCGTGACAGACGACGGCATGGGGACGGGTTCAGCCGGAGACGGGTTATATAGGGGGTAAGAGAGAGAGAGAGAGAGAGGCCGTCGACGGTTACGGGTAGGGGAGAAGGCGGCTGGGCGTTGCGGAGGCGAGCGGCCGGAAGCCTATGGGTCGGCCGGAGGTTACACGGTGGGGGAGGCGGGTGAACGGCTGGGGGAGAGAAAAAGTTTCTGCGGGTTTCGGGTTGAAGCGGGTCGGATCAGGCGGATCCGACCCGATCCACAAAAGATTGGATGCGGGTTCGGGTTAGTGGGTCGGGTCTGGATTTTTGGGCCCGGATCCGACCCAATAAGGATTTGGGTTGGTTCAATTGAACCGGTCCGGGTTGGTTCAATTGGGTTGGTTTATTTAAAATAAATCGGGTTTTATTTTGGTTTATTTATACAATAGTTTTTAGGGCTTTAAAAATAATTCTGGGGTCCAATAAATTCCCGAAAAATTATCCTATGTCTTGTTTTTCATTTTACACTATAAAATATTATTTCCATAATATTTTAATATTAATTAACAGTATTTAAAAATTATTTAAATTCAAAATACCTTAGTTTTAATTAATAAAAATTCCAGAAAATTCCAGAAAAATTGTGAAAAATTACAAATTAAAATTCTTGAAAATCAGGGGGTTTATAATCTACCTCCCTTAAGAGGATTGCGTCCTCGCAATCAAAGAATAATCGGTCAACAGAGATGACACGGTTACAAACATTATTTGAAGCACATTACTATCAAGAAGAATCAAAGTTGAGGGTGTAAGAATAACACATAGGGAAAATTATTTCCCTAAGTGATGGAAGTTATGCAATTTCCTGGATGAAGGAAATCTAGAAAATTACAGTTTTAGAAAACCATGTTATCTTTCAAAAACATATCAGTTTAACATTTATAAAATATTTTAGCAAGTTCAAAATTGCTAGGTTAGCAAGTTAAAATTGTCAGGTTAAGTCTAAGGTCACGAACCAGCAGGCACGAACTAAAACAAATCTAGAAGCAGAAAACTATAAAAACTTACTCGCATTAACTACTCCATAAATCTGAGCGTTCTCCAAAGTCATCACTGGAGCTTGTTCACGTTCTTGCAGATGATTCCTCGGCTGCTGTTGAGCCTGCTAGAAAAGTGCTGCTTGTGGTGCCAAGGGTGGCCTCGGCAAATATTCTCCTGGGGCATGTGGTAGAACTCCGTCAACTTCCTTTTGCAGTATTTCCAATGCTGGAGAGGCTGGCCTTGGTGTTGGTAGTGCTTGTCGCTTAACCATTGGTGCTCTCTTTCGATGTTGAGGACAATCTTTGGCTAAGTGTTGGTTGGACGCACAAATTAAGCATAATCCTAATTTACGTCTGCACTCGTTCTCAAGGTGGCCTCTCTTGCGACAGTTTTGACAGATAGGCAGTACTTGCGAAGATGCTTCTGGTGGTTGGTGCATGTGAGACTTCTTTGTAATTTCTTCCTGTGGTGCTCCGGCTGGTGCTGATGTGGCTGGTTGATGAATCATCACTGCTTTCTCCCGACGTTCAGGGCATTCCCTTACCGAATGATTTTTGGATCCGCAAGATAAACATCGTCCCAGTCTGCGTCGGTATTCTTTAGCGAAATGGCCTACCTTGCCACAGTAGTGACAAGTAGGAAGGACTAGTGCAAGTGGTGTAGATGCTCTCTGTGGTGGATTCATCTGTGGTCGCTTTGCAACTCTTTCTTGTTGTGCTTGGTCTGGTGCTGTTGCATACGACCGCTTCTGGCTGGACTCTATCCTTGTGTTGCACTCCATGGGTCGTGTTGCAGCAAGAACGTCCTCGTTTAAGGTAGTTGCATTTGAACTGATTAATCTCCGTAACTCTGAGCTAAATCTGTCGATGAACTTCTCCACTTGGTTTTGCTGATCTTCTTGATGAACCTTCTGATGGGCTTGCATCATCGCGTAGAACATTCGAAACATTTGTTTTTCGTCCATAGCCTGCCCTTGTGGAATGGTAGGCATCGGTGGAGCAAACTGCGTCGATGGTGGAACGTCATCTTCCTGGATTCTCGAGGCATGCTGACTTGTTGGATTGAGTTATTGTGATGATTGACCTTCATCAATTGGTGTCACTTTGTCTTCGTGGGTAACCACAACACCTTGTGGTGCTGCTGGATAAGTCTCATCATCGGCTTATGAATCCATAATTCTGCAACCAAAATAAACTATAAGAAGCGCACAGGAATCAAGGCAGGATGCAAGTCAAGAATTAAATTTGAGTCCGATATTGATATCAAGAACGTTTCAAGCAAGTGGATGAGATCCTAAAAACTTATCCTATCTTTATTGCAGGCCTGTTCGGTCCCTAAGTTGAAACCGAACAATTTTAGTCGTTGACCTGCATGGGCCACCATAAAAACTATGTCACGCCCCAGTCCCAAAATATCGAGGGACTAGCCACGTGGCAATGGCTAGCAGCACGCACCGATGGACAAATCCAATTTAATGGATCCATCAGGGCGTACTTAAGCTGTAGAATAACTATCAGGATCTACTAATCTCATCTACGGAATAAATATAACAAGTCAACAAAAGGAAATAAAATATCAATATCAAGTCACAAGTAATTAAATCGGGGAACAACCCGATAATCAAGTCTGATACAATTGTTCTTTAAACAGGAAAGTAAATAACATCACTGACTGAGTATGGAAGAAACATATACTCAGAAAAATCCATGGCAATCACCTAGTCCTTAGTTCCTGGTTCTGCTCCAGTGCCTGCTCCTGAACCTGCTTTTGCTCCTGCTAATGCACCTGTCCTTTAATCCTCAGAGTGGATCTCCTCTGCTAAACCTGGGGACATAATACGGATCCAGGTCCTCAGGGGACATAGTAAGGTATAGATAATACAAGCCAAAATAAATACAGTGCAGCAATAAATAAAATAATAGGGTGAACTAGATAACCAGCTAAGTGATATGCAAGTTGAGAGCATCACTATAACTCAGGCTGAAACCACTACAACCTCTGTGTCGGGGAGACGGTAGCAGTGATAACACGTAGTGGGACAAGCTCGGGTTTAGAGTCTTGAGCACCGCAATAATAGGGGTTATATATATATATATATGATCAGTATATAGCCTGTGTGTCTCTCGCCACCCAATGTAATCACACGTCTCATGTCCATGACACGCAAGATCAACACTAATGCAGCAAGTCATAATAAGAACTAATATAATGTCTATGTCCATCCTGCATCCTACACAGAATCACCATGAATAGCTCAGGAAGATTCTGTCAAATGTATAGTGTCAAGTGTCCTTGGTATAATGTACTTGATAACGCAAGTACGAGAATGTAAAGGGTCACGATGTCCATGTCTAAGTGACGTTACACAATTCCGCGTACGGAGTTGGCACCCGACTATTAATCGAACGCTAAGTAAAGTCACACGGTCCTAGGTCAAGCATGTACAACAATTATATATATCAAGGAAATAAGTAGCAAAAACTGCAGGATTTGGCAAGGTACACTTGCCTGGGTTTTCGGCTCCAATTGTAGCTCTGGCAGCAGCGGGATTTGAAGGCAGTTCTCCAGTTATTGAAATAGACATCACCATCAGATCCAGAAAATATCAATCAGCTAGAAACGCCTGTCCTTGAGTCCAATTTGGACACAGGAACGAAAATGACAGTTTCTGGTCAAAGCGGGGTCCACATGTGGACCGCTTTGCACTGAAAAATGTGTAAGAACCAAAGGTCTCCAAATCTGTCAAATTTAGTGTCAACAGGTCCAGAACGTTGATACGAACCCAACGGAACTTCCAGAACTGGATTCCAATGAGCCGATCTTAAAATCGTCCGTTAAGTGGAGCCTGTGGGGCCTACGATACGCGATTTTGTCAACGTTCTCAGAATCGAACCAAACTTGGGTCACAGGACCAACGTATTGCTACGAGTCCGATGGCGCAAGTTTTGTTTCGATCAGACGTGTGTACACTAAGTTACAGCGAGATCAAGAAAAGACAGATACGGGGCGTTGTCGGCGGATACGCGTTGATTTCGGTGTGCACGCACATCCAAATCAACTTCTGCTAAATCTCGCACGTCCGTATCAACGACGCACACGTATCGATAAAGACCGCACGTGACCAAGTCGTCCCGTTAGGCGGGGCGTACTCAGTTCCGGGATAAAACAGGACGTTGGTTTTTCTGTTTTTGGATCGCAGTTCGCAATTGCCACAGGACGTGATGCACCGAACGGGTTGCACGGGCATCGAGAGGGTCACGCAGGGTTTGTGTTGCAACAGACGGAACAGAAAATGGGGCAGCGAGGAGAGAGAAATGAGTACATGAACAGAGCTCCAAAAATCGAGATTTCCTTGTCCGCGTGTCGTCTCGACACAGTGTTTGTGTCCGGGCTGAGCTAGGGTTAGGGCTTGCCGGAGAGTTGCTGCTGGCCGGGGCAGCTGGGCTGGACGGCTCGCTGGAGGCTGGCAGCGAGGCGGGCGGCTCGCTGGAGGCTGGCGGCGAGGCGGGCGGCTCGCTGGAAGCTGGCGGCGAGGCGGGCGGCTCCTCGGGGAGGCGGAGAAGGGGCCAGGGGAGGCGTGGCCGGGCGGAGCGGAGCGGGAGGTCGGGGCTGCGGGCAGAGGGCGAAGGGAGAAGGAGGAAGAGGGGAGGCTGAGGCGCTGGGCGGCCGGCTCTGCGGAGGTGGCGAGGTCGAGAGCGAGGGCGGAGGAGGAAGGGAGACGAGGGGCTCGGCTGCGGGTCGGGTTGGACGGGATCGCCGGAGAAGATGAAGGAGAGGGCTGAGCTGGAGGAAGCGGACGGGTCTCAGGCGGCCGGAGGAAAGAGGGTGGCAGCGAAGGGCGGTGCTGGGGTTCGCGGGGACGACGGCGTGGGGACGGGTTCAGCCGGAGATGGGTTATATAGGGGGTAAGAGGGAGAGAGAAAGGCCGTCGGCGGTTACGGGTAGGGGAGGAAGCGGCTGGGCGTTGCGGAGGTGAGCGGCCGGAAGCCTAAGGGTCGGCCGGAGGTTACACGACGGGGGAGGCGGGTGAACGGCTGGGGGAGAGGAGAAGTTTCAGCGGGTTTCGGGTTGAAGCGGGTCGAATCAGGCGGATCCGATCCGATCCACAAAAGATTGGATGCGGGTTCGGGTTAGTGGGTCGGGTCTGGGTTTTTGGGCCCGGATCCGACCCAATAAGGATTTGGGTTGGTTCAATTGAACTGGTCCGGGTTGGTTCAATTGGGTTAGTTTATTTAAAATAAACCGGGTTTTATTTTGGTTTATTTATACAATAGTTTTTAGGGCTTTAAAAATATTTCGGGGTCCAATAAATTCCCGAAAAATTATCCTATGACTAGTTTTTCATTTTACACTATAAAATATTATTTTCATAATATTTTAATATTAATTAACAGTATTTAAAAATCATTTAAATTCAAAATACCTTAGTTTTAATCAATAAAAATCCCAGAAAATTCCAGAAAAATTATAAAAAATTATAAATTAAAATTCTTGAAAATCAGGGGGTTTACAACAGAGACTAGCTCTTCCAGCATCGAAGCCAGCACAGCAGATAACTAGACCAGGAGCACCTCGACCCCCAACAGCAGGAGGATTCCAGCGAGGACCACCGCTGCCTACCCAGGAGGATCAGTATATGACGGTCGGACATGGACAACCGCAGAGGAATGAGCAAGCTTTTGCATTGGAAATGGATAACATGGATCAGGAGGTTGATGTCATAGCAGGTATTACTTTTGCTTTTACTTTTCCTGCTGTGACATTGTTTGATACGGGAGCCACCCACTCATTCATATCATCTAGTTTTATTGCCAAACACAACATTGCCTCTACACCTTTATCTAGTTGTGTCACACCCCAGTCCCAAAATATATGGAACCAGGCCACGTGGCATTGGCCAGCTGACACGTCACTAAGGGGTTATCCAATTTAATGGACCCAAAGGAACGTGCTACGCTGTCCTAAAATACTAACAAGTCTAATACAGGTAAAGTCTAATCTCATCCACAAAATATCAGGAAATAAGTGCTGAAATATATAATGCCAAGTCTGAAATATCATAGTACAAATCAGATAAGTCTGGTGGGAACAAACCTACTACAAAAGATAATAAAAATGCTAAAAATAAGATAGACTAGAGTATCGTCTATCTAGGTAAGCAGCTCCAACTCCAGGTGAACAAGCTACTAAGATCAGGCAGATTCTAATGGCGTCTCTTCTAACTCCTCCTCAGTGGCATATCTAGTCTCCTGTCCAGGTCCATACACTGTGGGGTAGAATGCCTCATCTAAATCTGAAAGGGAACCAGGTCCTCAGTGGGACATAACAAGATATATAAAAATATGCCATGAATATAAATACTGAATAAATAAATACAGGGTGTGCTAACCATCTATGTGAATGCAATGTGAAGACCTTGTAGTATATATGGAAAAGTGTAGGCTAGACATATGCTGACTTAATTCACCAATCGTGGTGACTGGCTAGTATATGTGTCATATGCCCCCAGACACATGGGCACTCCGCAATCGGCCATCTCCGAGGAGCATGGTATCCGAAGGTATAACATTCAAGGAGGGGGGTGTCCCATACGCCTACTAGTTATCTTCCCCGCCCAATGTAACTAATGCCAAGTCATAGCTTTCCTGAATTTTCCTGAGTTCGTGCTAAGCCGTGATGCACGTCACACGCACCGGTAGCTAATCGAGTACGTAAAATCGCATCACAATATGTATTGTAACCTTGTTGCGTGTACCCGTATCAGGGTCTAGGAGGATATTAGGATACTCTCGCAGTTATTTTAGGTAGGGCTGCTAAAATCTAAGTCAGTTACACTACTTGTCAACATATGCATTGACGGTATTCGAGGCAATCTCGAATACTCACAGTCATTTGTAAGTTTTTGGAATTAACATACAACAGTTAAAGGGGAATTAATCAGTAAATCTTGGCAAGGTATACTTGCCTACTTCTCTGTGATGGGTGTGCCAAGAACCTGTTCTCGTAGTCAAGTCTGAGGGGTCCTGTGACCTGGGGTCACTAACTGCGCTATAGGTGCACTCGGTTCAAGACGTACAGGGTTCGTGAATTTGACATTGAAATGATGTGTACAAAAATAATATAATATATATATTTATACTTATTTAAGGACATAATATATATATATATATATATATATATATATATATATATATATATATATATATATATAATTAGTTCATACATAAATACATATACATATTTATAGCATATACTATATATAGCATTTATATATTTAATAAATATATACATAAATATAAATATATAATTAAATGCAAAGAAATTAATAATAAAAATATATATGTTATACATATATTTTATATACTTAAATATATATATTTATATATATAAATAATTAATTCATATTTATTATAATAATAAAAAAGATAAAAGCATATATATATATATATATATATATATATATATATATATATATATATATATATATATATATATATATATATATATATATACATAAATATATACTAAATACATATAATAATATATATATAATATATAATAATACATATATATACTGTATATATACAGTAATAAATAATTATATAATAATATAATATATATTATATATTATAATATATATAATATATATAAACATATATATATAAATATACGTATATATATACATATATACATACATATATATATATATAATTATGTATATACGTATAGATAGGGTATTATACCTGACAGGTCAGAGGGGGGGCCCACGCCTTGTCACCGGCGGGAGGACGACGGCGGAGCGGCCGGTGGCTGGCCGGAACAGCGGCTGCAGCAGCAGCTACTGTCAGCAGCAACAGCAGCAGCGGCAGCTTGCAGCGACTGCAGTGGCGGAGGCGACGGTGTAGGGGGTCAGGGTGGCGGAGGAGGGGGCGACGAAGGGTTCGGGGATGGTGGTGGTGGTCAGTGGTGGTGGTGGTGGCAGTTTGAGGGGGTGCTCCGGTGACAGTCGGGGAGAGGGGGGTCGGGGCTCTGTGGCGGAGCTGGAGGTGGCGGTGGTGGTCGTGGGGCGGTGGTGGCGGGTTGGTTCGGCGGAGGAAGCTGAGGCAAAGCAGATGGGGGTGGTGGCGGTGGTCTAAGGCGGCGGGTGGTGGTGGTTGGAGGCGGTCGGGATGGAGGAGGTATTGTGGGTGTTGGTGGGGAGTTGGGTCTGTGGGGGCTGCCGATGGTGGCTGCGGCGGCCAGGGCAGCACTCCGGCGGCCAGGAAGGAGGGCAGGGGGTGGCGAGTCGGTGGGCGATGGTCCGGTGGTGGTGATGGCTGAGAGAGTATGTGTGGGGAGTTCGGGAAGGGGGGCTCGGGTTTTATAGAGTTTAGGGTTGATGGCATTTCGGTAAAAAGGTATTATTTTAGGGGTATTTTAGGTATTTTAATAAATAAATATCTATAGATATTTTTAGGATATTTTTCTGATATTTTTGGGTGGGTCCCACGTCCAAATGGACGGTGTAGGTTCACACTAGAAATTTACAGAAAAATTCCTGTAATTTCATAAATTGCACAAATGCCCTATTAATTGGGAAATTGCACAATTACGCAATTTGTCTGATAAAAATACCATATTCCTAAAAATGCTAAAATATACAGAACTGAGGGAGAAAGCTGTGTGAGGGCCCTGAGGGGGTGGGGGTGGGGGTGAGCCTGGGCAGGGGCTGGGCCTGGTTTTGGGTGATGCGGGTCACCGTATTAATTAATTAATAATTAATACGCACGGTGTTTACTAATTATTTAAAAATAGGTAGGGCCATAATTTTAGTGCGGTATAAATATACTAATTATAGTATACTCAAAGTAGGATAATAACATATTTTTGTTTGGGCAAAACAGGTGCCTGTTGGGCCTCAAATCTCTATTGGAATAGAGATGGGTACAGATCTGGGAATTTAATTAATAATTAATACGTACTTTTGTAACTATATTTGTGCAACTAAAATGAAGCACAAAATAGAGTATCTGGGAGTTGCACAAAGTTCAGAAAAATAGACTAGCATGTCTAGGAGAGGTATGTGAACTTTGTTTGGGGATAACAGTCAGTGTAATGCTCTAAATAATTAGGTGATGGACAGATGCACAAATCAATAGAATATGTAAGCAAAATAAATTAAAATATTAAAATAAATCCTAATTAGCAAAAATAATCCTAATTTATTATTAAATACTAAAATTTGGTCGAGAGAGTTTACAATCTACCCTCCTTAGAATATTTCGTCCTCGAAATTAAAACAATCATATAATGAGAAATATAGATTGATTTGAAATATTAGGACATACCCTGGTTTTGAAATAGAAGGGGGAAACGCTGTCAAATATCCTCTTCTCATTCCCAGGTTGACTCGCCTGGTGCATGATGTCTCCATGCAATACGAACTAGAGGGATAGTCTGGCCTTGCAATACCTTCTCGCTTCGATCTAGGATCTCTACAGGCTCCTCCTGGTACGATAATCTCGGGCCGACAGTGATCTCTGAGTGGTCCAGCACATGACTTGGATCTGGAATGTACCTCCTTAGCTGAGATACGTAAAAAATGTCATATACTCCTTCCAATGTCTGGGGTAAGGCTAGCTTGTAAGCAACTTCTCCGATGCGCTCCAACACATCGAAGGGTCCGATGTACCTCGGACTCAGTTTTCCTCTTCCTCCAAATCTGATAGTTCCTCTGGTAGGTGAGATCTTCAAAAACACATGTTCTCCCACTTGGAATTCTAGAGGTCGTCGATGTATGTTTGCCCAGTGCTTTTGTCTGTCTTACGCTGCTCGCAGGTGTCCTTGGATCTTCTTTACTTTCTCCACCGTACGAACGACCAATTCTGGTCCCAAGATCTGTCTTTCGCCTACATCGCTCCAACATACTGGGGAACGATATTTCCTACCATACAATGCTTCAAAGGGAGCCATCTGAATACTCGCTTGATAGCTATTGTTGTAGGAGAATTCCACCAGATGTAAATGATCTTCATATGATCCACTAAAATCAAGCAGCCTTGGTGAGTCGGTCTCCTTCATGTACATGTCAGACACTATGCTGACTGGTACTCCGTGCAGACGTACGATCTCCTTCATGTACATGTCTGCCAAGACTTCTGTAGATTGTCCGACTCTGAAAGGTAAGAAATAAGCAGCCTTGGTGAGTCGGTCTACGATCACCCATACAACATTACGACCACTGGGACTTCTTGGAAAGCCCGTAACGAAGTCCATAGTAATGTGTTCCCATTTCCACTCAGGTATTGGGAGAGGTTAAAGTAGACCTGCTGATCTCTGATGTTCAGCCTTGACTTGCTGACACACCAGGCATTTTGCCACAAAGTGGGCTATCTCTCTCTTTATTCCGTGCCACCAATAGTATTATCGCAGATCTCTGTACATCTTTGTGCCTCCTGGATGGATAGAGTACGTTGAGCTGTGAGCTTCTAACATCAGCTCTTCACGAAGTTCTCCATTTGGAACATAAAGACGTTCTCCACATCTTAAAGTCCCATCTTCATGTATGCGACATCCTGTCTGGATTCCAGTCTCTGTTCTTTGTTGAAGTCTCTGAAATCTTGCATTAGTTGGCAGTGTAGCCTTGATTCTTTCGACCAATATTGATTGCAACTGGTAGTTTGACAATTGGCCGTCAATTCCTAGCATAATGACCTTTATACCCAACTGTTCTAGATCTCTCAATAGATCTGGTTGGGTGATCATAAAGAATGCCGTGGGTCTTCTGCTTAGAGCATCAGCTACCACATTAGCCTTTCCGGGATAGTACTACAGATCGATCTTGAAGTTCGTCATCACTTCGAGCCAGCGTCTTTGTCTCAGGTTCAGGTCCTTCTGGGTGTAGACATACTTCGGGCTCTTATGATCAGTGAATATCTTCACGCGTTCGCCGTACAGATAATGTCTCCATAGCTTCAGGACAAAGATGACTACGACAAGCTCCAGGTCGTATGTGGGATAGTTTTTCTCATGGGTCCTCAGTTGTCTTAAGGCATAGGCTACAACCTTCCCATGTTGCATTAAGACACAACCCAATCATTTTCCGGATGTATTGCTATATATTATGAATCCTCCGGATCCAGATGGTATGGTCAAGATGGGGGCAGTAGTTAGATGCTTCTTTAGCTCCTCAAAAGCTATTTGATATTCCTCTGACCAGATGAACTCCTGCTCCTTGCGGGTCAAACGGGTTATCGGCTCTGCAATTCTTGCAAAGTTTTCTACGAACCTCCGACAATATCCGGCAAGTCCTAGAAAGCTTCTCACCTCTGAGACGTTGGTCGGGGTTGGCCATGTCTCTACAGATGAGATCTTTGCTGGGTCCACCGAGATGTCTTCTCCTGTGATCACGTGTCCAAGAAAAGCGACACGATCAAGGAAGAACTCGCATTTGCTAAGTTTAGCATAAAGACTCTCCCGCCTTAGCGTCTCTAACACCAATCTCAAGTGTTCTTCGTGCTCCTCGTGGCTCTTCGAATACACCAAGATGTCATCGATGAAGACTACCATAAAGTGGTCCAGATATTGGTGGAAGACTCTGTTCATCAAGTTCATAAATAAGACAGGTGCATTTGTCAGTCCAAAAGGCATCACCGGGAACTCGTTGTGACCATAACGAGTCCTGAATGCTGTCTTTGGAATATCTTCTCTCCGTACTTTGACCTGATGATAGCCTGATCTCAAATCTATCTTTGAGAATACCACCGCTCCCATTAGTTGGTCGAATAAATCATCAATCCGCGACAAGGGGTACTTGTTTTTTATTGTCAAAGCATTAAGGACTCTGTAATCAATGCACATCCGATATGTTCCGTCCTTCTTTGGTACAAACAACACTGGTGCTCCCTAGGGTGATGCACTAGGACGAACAAATCCCTTGATCTACAATTCTTCTAGTTGCAGCTTCAGCTCGTCAAGCTCCTTCTTTGCCAACCGGTACACATTTGAGGATACTGGTGCAGCTCCGGGTATCAACTCAATAGTGAACTCCACTTTTCTATCAGGCGGTAGGCCTGGCAATTCTTCCGGAAATACGTCTTCGAACTCTGCTACAATTGCTGGGGGTGCTGTCTCCATCGCCATGTAAGCTCTAGGTGTCTGGCCTACACCTTGCTCGATGGTACCTCATACGTACTCGAACTCCGGGTGACCTGGTGGTCTAAAGATGACGCTTCCCTTCCCGCAGTCGAGTATAGCATTGTACTGGATTAACCAGTCCATGCCTAAGACAACGTCAAAGTTTGGCATCGGGAGTACCAAAAATTGTGCTCTCAGCTCTCTACTACAAACGACTACCGAGCATGTTTCAATAATGTTGGTAACCAGCACGATGCCTCCTCCGGTAAGAATCTTCCAGTACTTAGGCAGTGGGGAAGTGGCTAGTTTGTGCATGGCTACGAAACTACTAGATATGAAAGACAATGTAGCTCCAGAATCAAATAATGCGGTTGCAGGTAATGATGCAAATAAAATGGTACCTGTAATGGTTTCACCTTCAGGCTCCTCTGCAACTGCAGCTAGTGCAAAGGCCTGCCCGTGCCTTTGTCCTCCAGACTGCTATCTGGATTTGTTGAACTGGCTCTTCTGTGTGGCTAGGGGTGCTCCCCTCTGATATCCTCCAGATGTTGAGGGATGTTGACCTCCAGTTAAGGGTAGCATCCTCTGGGCTGGTGCTCCTGATTTCTGCCCGTTCTGAGGTGCTGTATCTTTGTGTTGTGGGCAGTCTCTGGCCATGTGTTTGCAGGTACTACTCCGGTTGCTAAAATAAATATCAACATCAGTCTCAGAAAATATCAAATAACTAGAAACGCATGTCCTTAAGTCTAATTTGGACACAGGGGCAAATATGACCGTTTCTGGTCAAAGCGGGGTTCACATGTGGGCCGCTTCGTACCAAAAAATGTGTCAAGGTCAAAGGTCTCCAAATTCATCAAACTTAGTGACAACAAGTCCAGAACGATGATACGAACCCAACGAAACTTCCAGAATTGGACTCCGATGAGCCGATCACAAAATCGCCCGTCAAGTGGAGCCGCGGGACCCACAATACACGATTTTGTCAACGTTCTCAGAATTGAACCAAACTTGGGTCACAGGACCAGCGTATTGCTACGAGTTCGATGGCACAAGTTTTATTTCGATCTGACATGTGTACATAAAGTTACGACGTGTTCCTGAACAGGCGGATACGGGGCGTTGTCGGCGGATACGCGTTGATTTCGGTGTGCACGCACATCCGAATCAACTTCTGTGAAATCCCGCACGTCTGTATCAACGGCGCGCACGTTTTGGTGAAGACCGCGCGCGACCAAGTCGTCCCGTTTGGCGGGGCGTACTCAGTTCCGGGGTGAAACAGGGCGTTATTTTTCCTATTTTTGGATCGCGGTTCACGATCACCACAGGACGCGACGCACCGAGCGGGTTGCACGGGCATCGAGAGGGTTACACAGTCTACGCGTCACAACTGACAGAACGGAAAATGGGACAACGAGGAGAGAGAACGGGTTACCTGAACAGGGCTCCGTGGAACGATATTCTTCGTGTCCGCGAGGAGTTGCGACACGACACAAATCGTGTCCGGGTACTATACGGCCATGTCTGAGTACTGTGTCCCGGTTAGGGCAGCGTGTCGTCGAGGCTGCGTGGGGCTAGGCTGAGGACGGCGAGGCGGAGCTGGTCGACGGTGGTGCTGGGCTATGCTAGGGCAGAGCTGGAAGGCTGGGGAGGTGGTGTTGGGCTGTGGCGGGGAAGGGTCGAGGTTGGGGACGGGCGGAGGAAGGTGGAGTCGGGGAAGGAGGAAGAGGGGAGATGGGGGCTCGGGGTGGCTAGGTCTCAGGCGGCCGGGGTCGAGCTCGGGCGACGAGGGGGCTGGGCTAGGGCGGAGGAGATGGAAGGCTGGGGAGAGGCGTTGGGGTTCTCGAGTTAGGGTTCAGGCGGGGCGGTCAAAGAATACGGGGGAGATGGTGGATATGGTCGAGCTCTGGCGGCGAGGAGAGAGGGCTGCTAGGCGAAGGAAGGAGGAGGTTCGAGGTGGAGCGGGGACGAAGGCGAGGGGTCGGGAGATAGGTGATGGTGGCCGGAGACTCGGGCAGCGGCGCTGGGGGTTCGAGGTGAGGGCTGCGGGATGAGATGGAGGGATTCGACGAGGGTCGTCGACGTTAGGGTTCAGGCGAGGGAGCGGTCGCTGCGGGCGGAGGAGGAAGAGTTGACTAGGGTTGTGGCGGCGGCGAGACGCGGAAGTCGAGGCAAAGAAATAGGGCCGGAACTGTGTTCTGCGTTGGATTTCGACTAGGGTTTGGTTAGGGTTAACGGGTCCGGGTCGGGTTCAATATGAATCCGGCCCGATCCGCTAGGAGATGGGGCGGGTTTCGGGTATTCGGGTTTTGGGTCGGGTTTAGATCCGACCCGACCCGCTAAGGTTGGATTCGGTTCAACTGAACCAGGTCTGGGTTGGTTTGGGTTGGTTTGATTTATTTCTAAATAAACCGGGTTTAATTCATGGTTCAAATTTGGTTTATTTCTACTTAGTTTTTAGGGCTTTAAAAAATGCTTCCGGGGTCCAAAAAATTTCCAAAAAATTACCTATGTTTAGTTTTTCATTTTACACCATAAAATATTATTTCTATAATATTTTAATATTATTTAACAGTAATTAAAAATTATTTAATTTCAAAATACCTAGGTTTTAATTACAGAAAAATTCCTGAAAATTCCAAAAAAATTGCTAAAAAACCAAATTAAAATTCTTGAAAAATCAGGGGGGTTACAGAATAACATGCAACGAAAGTACGTGGTGCGCTATAAGCCATCCCGTCAATTACGTGAGACTAAACGTGGTATTCCATTCCGGATCGGATCGGCCCCGGTGCCCCGGAGATCGCCCATGGAATTGGATCCAAAGATCCACTTGTTAAAATAAGTTGTCCGCGACATGTAAGTCTTGGGTCTTCCAAATTCACACAACTTGACATGATAATCCATGATTCTTGTTCTGAATGAGCATTTGCTCCACAAGTTGTGATTCTTGATTTGTTTGACATAATTCTCGTTCAGATGTAAACTTGACATGATTCTCGTTCAGAGTTCAACTTGATGCATTTCCCTGGTTCGGGGATTGCCTTGGCGACCTAACAGTCCCAGATACTTGCAGGTTCATATTGTACAGAATGACTATTTGATAGTCTTCTGGCTAACAAGATGCATGCACGATACGTGATAGTGTTACTTGATTATGGAATAAGTTTCATTGTGGCAAGTATTGGATTGAGGCAACATTACAAGTTAACATATAAGCAGGCAAGCATTTCATTCATACGAACATAAGCATTTGCTCTGGCATAGTCTATGGGTAAAGCGAGGAGTGAAACCGTAACAGGACATATCGAGCGGCATAGCCTATGGGCGCGCAGTGTAGCAAGTAAAGCACTGCACTACGAAGAGTATAATGTTCTACTCTAGGCATAGCGGGGTCTAGTTGCACAAGACAGAGGTAGCATGCGATGGTCCATGTATAAGCAAAGTTTCATTTCTATGTTCTAATACAAGCAATACAAGTTGGAATTATTCCCTTAGATAGGTGCATTGTATTATTATTAGCATGTAGAGGATGATTCACCTAGAGACAAGCTTGTATCATCCATATTATAAGTGTGATGGCTAAGAAAAGACAAGTTCATCGTAGCCACACACCTTAGCGATGATTCGCCTCGGTCGAGCGATACTCCGAGCGAGTCTCTGAAAGTCTAAGTCAGACCTCCTAAAGGGTAAAGTCGGGAAATCCTTTGCCTCAAATGATTCTTCTCGCTGAGTAAAGTGGTTCGGATCGTTGCACTTTTGTCGTTTGAATCGACTGTCCTCTTGAGCAAAATAGGTCGTTACACTTGCTGTGGCACAACTCGGTTGGCTTGGGGTGCTGTGGCATGATTTGGATGTTGAGGGCGACAATCGTGGCACAACGGACAGTAACGAACTCCATGGTTTGATTCATCGCAAACGAGGCATAACCCATGCTTCAAACAATATTCGCTCGTGGCGTGCCCTGGCTTCCTACATAAGTTATATGTTTGGCTTGAATTTCCTTTCTGCTGACTGCCGTTGTTTGGAAGCTTTCGAGTGGTATTTCCTCCTGTGTTACTATGGTGCTTGTGATTGAAAGTATGCACAGTGCCAGCAGCAACTGAAGGATACTGCGGTTCAAGAGAAAGGGCATGGTTGAGAACTTCTCGCATCGTCAGGTATTAGAGAACGACCATGTGCGCATAGATGGCAGGTCATATGCCGCCTTCGAATCATCTCACACGACTCACCGCATCAGGTAAATACAAGCTTGCAAATTTGGCGAGCCGGTTGAATTCGGCGGAGTACTGCTTCACTGTCATATTGTCTTGGCAGAGCTGCACGAACTCATTCTTCTTTTGTCGACGAACGGAAGGGGGTATGAACTTCTCTTTGAACACGCTACGGAAGGTAGCCCACGCAATCGTCTCCTCTTTATCGTCTGCTGGGAGAGATCCTCGATGCACATCCCACCAATCATGCACGTTTAAACGGAGCTGCAATTGGGCACACACAACACACTTCTCATCTGGTACCTTTAGCAGTTTGAAGTGATCCTCAAGCTCAGCCAGCCAATCTAGAGCCACGACCAGATCCTCAGTCCATTTGAATGGCGTGTTGCAGACCTTCTTGAAGTCAACAAAGTCAAAGGTAGTCACTTTCTTCTTTCTTGGAGTTTGGGCATTTTGACTTCAGGTGTGGGTCGCTCCACCGGTGCCGTTGCTATCATCGCAGAATTGTTGGAGGCCAAGGTCTGAACGATCTGTTGCATGACATCTACCTTCTTTTGTTGGATTATAAATTGGGCTTCTAGATTGCCTTCGAACTTGCTCTGTCGCTCTTCTTCCCGCTCGGCTCGCTCATAGCGAGCCTCATCTCTCTGCTGGCTCACTTCTAGCATCCCATCATTCGCTCAATCGGGTCAACAAGGGGCATGGCTCGTTGGCTTCTGAAACTTGCCGAAGTGCCAGAACTACTTTCCTGGGCTTGTACCTCACTTTGTGCTAGTGCTGATGCTTGCGCTTGAGTCATTCCTTTAAAGGAGGTAACTTATATCAGGTTCATAGTGCATTATGGACTCATTGTATGGAACGTATCTCATTTTGGCCAAACAAGTTCAAGAGTTTGCATAGGGACTAGATCGTTAAAGGAACTTTTTCGACACGAGGGTCAAAGGAACTTGAAGCTGTGCTCTGATACCAATATGTCACGCCCTGATTTTCGTAGAATCGATAGTCGTCCCCCGGGTGTGATGTCGTGCATGCCTAGGTTGTACAGCGCACAATGCCAAGGTATTTTTGCATAACGAGCACATATTCAGAGTACGCAGATAATTGAAAAAAAATATTGAAACATGGAAAAAAATTCTTTATTGATAATGAACATATTTTTACAAACTCTTGAACGAGTCGGATAATTGCCGCACGGGCTTACAAAAGTGGACACAAAATGAGATAGTCGTCATGTATATTACATCATTTTACTAAAGCTTCAAAAACTATAAACACATTCGGACGAAGCTATCGCCTTTCCACGGAGCTGCATAAGTTATGTGCACGATCTCCTGGATCTTCAAAACACTTCTTCTAAGGAACGATCAGGGCGTGTCGGTAGGTGGACTGGATCGGAAAGTCACTCTAGCTCCTTGTAGGATCTCCTTGGTGCAGGAAACCTGTTGTAACGAGGGTCAGTACATCAAAATACACTGGTGAAGGCGAGCTAACCCGACTATACCAATCAACACGTTGTTTATATGAAGCATGCAAGTTATTTATGGTCTTTCTATCTAGCCTTTGTTCATTTTACAAGCAAGCATTAGATATAAAAATTTACTGAAATAAATATGTCACCGTTCGGTGACTTTTACCTTCCCGTCTGAACCACCTGCACAATACTTACCATAACCTTCCCTGCCACGAAGACATAGTTAGCTTGCACAGTTTAAATATACGAGAGGATCACTGGCATGATGCCATAATGGACAAATAGTCATTGACGAGGATGGTATGCAACGAAAGTACAAGGTGCGCCACAAGCCATCTTGTCCAGTACAAGAGACTAAACAATAAGTTTCATCCGGATCGGATCGGTGTCAGTGTCCCAGCGACCGTCCGCATGAACTATGACCTTGTGCACAAGTTATCCATGATCAACGACGTCTATGCTAAGTTATCAATTGATACAGTTTAAGGCAACACGAGCACAAGGCAAGTAGCATGGCATAATTTTTTTTGCATAGTCTTCTTGAACAGTTTATTGCATATCAAGGTGTGTTCTATACATAGCACAATTATAGAAGAAGTATACATTCTAACTTAAATTGAAACACTATGAAAGAACATGTTTAGTTGAAGTAGCATGCAACAAGGTAACCGTTTTCAAGTTGGTTGACATGCACAAGTAATCAAAGTCTATTCCTTTTTATCTTGACATCTTTTAGTTTTTTTTTTATGGTATCGTTTGATCGGAACAATCAAGAAGGCAAAATTTTAGATGTGAAGACTTGGAAGAAGGGTCAACTGAATCGAATTATAGCCACTCACAAGTTGGTTGGAGAGAGGAAAGAAAAGAGGTGGTTCAAGACTCCGTTCGCACGACGTCTACTACACGATCACTTGTATTGCCACAAACAGATGATCAATACATCTTCTACTCTTTCTAAGCTCAGAATAAAATACAGTTCAACGAACAAAAGCAATAAAATCCATCAAAACCGTTCAAGAAAACGCAAATCCGAAAACCAACACAAAAGCACGAAAGCAACAAGGCGACAACAAAAACTAGGCAAGAAAACTTGCAGCGTAGAGGTCCCTCTTGACTCTGCCGCTAAGTTCATCCTTGGGACACAGTTCACTGAATATGGAAATCGATTCCGAAGAAGCAAATCCATAACGAGGATAAGATCTTGATTCAATCTATCCTGATCGAACGATACCGATTAGTATTTCTTAGCCGTGCTCCCTGAATAGGGGGAACGAGGCACCACAGCCTGAGCCTCCTGTGCGTTGTACTGCACAGAGCAGACAGCACCGCACCGAGCCGCCAACCGCAGTCCATGTTACCTCCACACTTGACTCGCTCAAGCTAATTTGCTGGCCGCATAGCATCTGGCCGCATAGCTCCAGGCCGCAAGGTCCCTGGCCGCATGGGCTCCTGGCCGCATGCGCACCTGATCGCATGGTCCCTGGCCGCATGCGCACATGTTCGCACTCGCACCTGTCCGCTTGGTTACCTTACCGCATGGCCCCTGGCCGCATGCGCACCTGTCCGCATGCGCACCTGTCCGCATGGCCCTTGGCCGCATGCTGAGTGCAAAGTGCGCTAACAAAGTGCCACTTTGCGTCCGAATCCGAGTCCGAGTCCGAGTCGCTAAGCCCCTTTGGAACTTAGCTCCTAAAAAAAATTCTAAAGGTGGTGACAAAATAAAAATTGTCATAATGGAGTTTACACTTAATCCATCTAGGAAAATCAACCTACATGGATCACCACCCCATGTGCATATATCAATACTAAACAAAGTTATATATTAAGATATATTGGTGATTTTTCAATGTGAAACTAAAACTTCCAAAACAAAGTGAAAAACATCAAATACCACCATAACTCTATAGATTTTAATGTAGTGTTTGGGATATTAACCACTTGCATATTTTTACCATGTCAAGAGAGTTGTGTTTGGGTTTTCCCCACGTAATTGGTGAAGAAAGTGAAAAAATTACGGATGCTGTTGATCTCAATTCCCCATCAACCAAATAGTCCAAGCTTTGTTTGGTCGTTTATAAGCTTGGCTTAGCTTTCCCGAAAGGAGTGCCCATCCCAACTAACCTCATGCATACTTGTTTAGTCTTTCACTTATATTCCTTAGTTGGGTCCAAGGACAACTTTTTTTTACCATAATCTAATCTTGAAAGACTTGACAAGGAATCTATCACCCCCCATTATATCCTTAGAAGTAGGTTGTGCCCCAATTGTCCTCTATTTTGGACCCTCCCTCTCCTTGGAGTGGGGTCCCAAAATTTAGTTCTAGACAAGCAAGTAAATAAACTAATGGCGTAAAAGAAAGGTACTTAGAGAGGAAGTAAGTTAGAGGTCGGTTATGGGACTAAAGCAAGAAAAAGTTGTCTAGTAAACCTCACCTAATCAACACAAATCATTTTCTTGCTACTGCATTGGCCATTATTTTAGGACTACGAACCTATGTAAGGATTAGTATTTAATAAAGCAAATTTCCCGTGTAGATCGCTTATTCTAAAGCTAGGTCTAAGCAAGTTCGAGTCCCGAGGCCTACTAATAATGGAGGGAAGAATCACGTATGCTATCACGAAATTTTGTGTCTAACGCCATCTCGAGTGGTAAAATGAACAACTAAAACTCTCGCAAGGCCAACTTGCAAAACCTTTATGACCGGTATGATCACTCGGTTAGTAGCAAAAATTATTTTCCAATACAAATCGTGATAAGATCTTTTTTAGAACAATTTCTTTCTTCTTACTTAGGGGTTGAGCATTATTCGATTTTGGACTGAAAATCGAATCGAATAAGAGATTCGGTTCGAAATCGGTTCGATTTCAATTTTAAAAATACTATTTTTTTTTATTCAATTTAGATTTCGATTTTGAAAATATTAAATTTTCTTATTCTGTTTGGATTTCAGTTTTAAAATTACTAATATATATATATACACTAATTTTTTTTAAAACAAGTTTTATTTTATATTATTTTTGCTACATAAATTTGTATGAACAATTGTAAAACACGTTGCACATGCATCGCGTGTGCCATGACACTATATATATATATATATATATATATATATATATATATATATATATATATAAACAAAAAAAACACAAATAAACAAAAAAATAGAATAAACCGAAAAATCAAACCGATTTAATTCGGTTTGGTTTGGTTCGGTTATAGACCATTTCGGTTCGATTTTGCTTATTCAATTTTTGGTCCAATTCGATTTTCGGTTCAATTGGAACCGAATTAACCGAATGCTCACCCCTACTTCTGATTCACACCAAAATAACTTAACCACTAGGTTGTCTATCTAATAGCCGGTTGAAAGATAGGAGAAATATATTCTGGGTTACTTAATTTCAGTAATTTGTATAAATTCCAATTTTAACATTTAGATTTTCAGATATTTTCATACAAGTGGATAAAATTTGATATAGTTGTAGCAAAGAGGAGGAATTTGAAAAGTTTATGTCACGCCCCAGTCCCAAAATACGTAGGACTAGGACACGTAACCATGCCAGCCGCCCGTATATATGGCAACTCCAATATATGGAAACCATATATACGTGCATACGCTGTATAATGAACAATAATTCATAATTGGTAAAACTGATCACAAGTCACAGGGTAATATCTAAATCTCATCCACAGAAATCACATATACATGAATAACCAATAATCAGGTAACTAGATCTCAATACAGATATCTAAAGAATGACAGTCGGATGAAAACAAATCCACTGCCGAAAAAGAATATAAAAGAAACCAGATACACACCATATAAAAATAACATCTGACAATCACGAGGCTCGAAGTGAAGACCTCCTCGGAAAATACGTAACATGTCCGAATCTGCGCTCCTGCGAATACTCATGAACATCTATGCCTGGAAAGGGACCAGGTCCTCAGAGGGATATAACAAGATACAGAAAAATAACATGCCATGATGTAAATACTGAATAAATAAATGGGGTGTGCTAACCATCTAAGTGAATGCAATTTAAAGACCTTATAGTATGCATGGGAATGTGTAAGCTTGACATATGCTGACGTAATTCACCAATCGTCATGACTGGCTAGTATATGTGTCATATGCCCCCGGACACACGGGTAGCTCTGCAATCGACCATCTCCGAGGAGCATGGTACGAAGGATAAAAGACTCAAGGAGGGGGTGTCTCATACGTCTACTAGTATATTCCCCGCCCAATATAGATGTACAAGTCGTAAAAATGACGTGGACATCTCCTACTATGATGCAAGTCTCTATAGAATAAACAACTAAGCTAAATACCGTTACATGTGTTGCTCATACCGATGGCCAGTCGAGTATGAGGCACGCGTCCCTACATGAACTCACTCTGTGACATGTAATGATACGTGTCAAGGCTTGGGAAGTTATACCAATAACTCCACAACTTTAGGTGGGTCTACTAGACACTAGGTCAGATATAAGTCCTAACGTCAACGCCTTCATTGACTGCACCCGAGTTTTCTCAGACGCGCAAATTTATATAATATTTAAATAAATAAACATGTAACTAAAATAACTGGATTTAATCAGTACAACAAGGCAAGGTATACTTGCCTAGCAAGAGAGCTGCAAAATATAACGTCCAGATGTCAAATGCTAAAAGCCAGAAACTATGGCCTCAGAAAGAAAGTCTTCGGATGCTGAAATAAACATCACCAACAGTCTCAGAAAATATCAAATAGCTAGAAACGCCTGTCCTTAAGTCCAATTTGGACACAGGGGCAAAAATGATAATTTTCGGTCAAAGCGGGATCCACATGTGGGCCACTTTGCACCAAAAAATGTGTCAGGGTCAAAGGTCTTCTAAATTCGCCAAACTTAGTGTCAACAAGTCCAGAACGTCGATACGAACCCAACGGAATGTCCATAACTGGATTCCAATGTGCCGATCACAAAATCGCCCGTCAAGTGGAGCCTGTAGGGGCCCACGATACGGGATTTTGTCAATGTTCTCAGAATCGAACCAAACTTGGATCATAGGACCAGCGTATTGCTACGAGTCTGATGGCGCAAGTTTCGTTTCGATCCAGAACAGGTGGATACGGGACATTGTCGGCGGATACTCGTTGATTCCGGTGTGCACGCACATCCAAATCAACTTCTGCAAAATTTTGCACGTCCGTATCAATGGCGCGCACGTTTCGGTAAAGACCGCGTGCGACCAAGTCGTCCCGTTTAGCGGGGCGTACTCAGTTCCGGGATAAATCGGGGTATTATTTTTCCTGTATTTGGATCGCGGTTCGCGATCGCTACAGGACGTGATGCACCAGCGGGTCGTACGGGCATCGAGAGGGTTACATAGCCTACGTGTCACAACTAATGGAATTAGAAACAGAATTACGAGGAGATAGAACGGGTTACCTGAACAGGGCTCCGTGGAACTGAATTTTCCGTGTCCGGTCACTGTGTTGTGTCCTGGTTGCTGTGTCCGGGCTGTGTCCAGCTGTTGTGTCTGATCTGAGTCTAGTGGAGACTCGTCGGGGCTTCGCCGGAGGCGCTCAGGCGGAGCTCGTCGGTCAGCGGGACGGCTGGACAGGGCACGACGAGGCGGCTGGGAGTCGACGAGGGCTGGGAGAGAGATCCGGTCTCTGGCCATGGGGGGGAGGAGGAGGAGTCTCTGGGCACGAGGGGGGTGGTTCACGGTGAGGAGGAGAAGGAGGAGGAGTCTCTGGCCACGAGGGGGTTCACGGTGAGGAGGAGGAGCTGTTGTATCCGGCAGGGGAGAAGTCAGGCCAGAGCTCGGGTGGAGGTCGAGCTCGAGGGCTGGGAGAGGGGAGAGGGTGGCGGTGGAGACGTGGGAGGGGGAGGGCGGCCGGTCGTCGAGGGCGGATCTAGGCGGGGAGGTCGGGAAGGAGGGAGGTGGAGGAAGAGAGATGGGTCGAGGGTGGCGCGAAGCTCGGGGAGGCTGTTGCTGCTCCGGTCACTTGGGGGGCATCGGGCCGGAGCTCGGGGATGGCGGTTGTGGCGAGTGGCTGTGATGGGGGTGGCGACGATGATGATGGCGGTGGTGGTGCTCGATGATGGTGGCGGTGGTGGTGCTTGATGATGGTGGTGGTGGCGAGTGGCGGAGGCGTCGGGGGGGGAGGAAGGAAGGGCTGAGCTCAGGGGGTCGGGTGGCCAGTCGCTGCGGGGTGGGGGGGGCGCCCAGCCGGCCGGTCGGGTGGGGGAGGTGGCTCGGAGCCGTGGCGGGGGAGAAGTCAGGCCGGAGCTAGGGGTGAATATGGTGGGGGATGGCGATGGGGATGGAGGAGAAGGGGGAGATCGGGTTGGTGGAGAACAGGGAGGGGGTAGGGGAGTCGAGGCCGGCGGGGGGGGGGGGTTGACTCGCCGCGGGGAGGGGGTCGGCTCGCCGCTGGGAGGGGGTCGTCTCGCTGCTCCGGCGAGGGGGGGGTCAGCTGACGGCCGGGTCAGGGTTAGGGATTTGGTTTTCTTTTTATTTTTTTCTTTTATAGAAATTAAATTAGATATTTTATGTAAAATATCTATAGATATTTACAGGATATTTTTGGGTGGGTCCCGCCTCCAAATGGACGGTGCAGGTTCCCCAGCCAATAGAAGGCTGACACCTCAATGAAATTTCATAAATTGCATAATGGTCCTATTTTGGGAAATTGCACAATTACAAAATTGTCTGGGAATAACACCCGATTTCTGAAAATGCTAAAATTCACAGAATTGAAGGAGAAAGCTGTGGGAGGGTCCTGAGGGGGTGGGGGTGAACCTGGGCAGGGACTGGGCCTAGTTTTCTTGGGTGATACGGGCCATCGTATTTTTTAACTAATAAATACTGCGCACGGTGTTCTCTAATTATTTAGAGGCAGGTAGGGCCATAATTTTAATACGGTGTCAATATACTAAATGTAGTATACTCAGTGTAGAATATTAACGTATTTTTGTTTGGGAAAACAGGTGCATGTTGGGCCTCTAATGTCTGTTGGAACAGAGAATGGTACAGGTCTAGAAATTTAAAATACGGACGTTTGTAACGATATTTGTGCGTCTAAAACAAGGCTCAAAATAGAGTATCTGGGAGTTGCACAAAGTGCAGAATAATAGACTAGCATGTCTATGAGAGGTATGTGAACTTCGTCCGGGGATAACAGTCAAGATAAAGCTCCAAATAATTCGGTAATGGACAGGTGCTCAAATCAATAGGATATGTAAGCAAAATAAATTAAAATATTGCTATAAATCCTAAATTGTTAAAAATAATCCTAAAATGCTGGAATCTGGTCGAGGGGGTTTACAATCTACCCAACTTATAAGAATTTCGTCCTCGAAATTAAAACTAAGCCACGGTAGAAGTCAAAGACGGCATAAGATATAATTTAACAAAGTAATTTATATCTTGGTTTACGAATAGGTTCGAAAAATGTTTACGCATGTCGTACACACGCTTCCAAGTAGATTCTCCTAGTGCGCCATGCTTCCATGCCACGTGGATCAAGGGAATAGACTGATTTCTCAATACCTTTTCTCGATGATCACGGATTTCCACGGGTTGCTCTTGATACGACAAGCTCGGCCTAATGGTGATCTCTGAATGGTTGAGAACATGACTGCTGTCTGTCACATATCGCCTGAGTTGCGACACGTGGAATACTTCAAGTACTTTCTCAAGTGAAGGTGGTAGCGCAAGTTGATATTGTCATGACCCAATTCCGTAGAATCAATTGAGGCGTCCCCCGAATCGTGACCGCCGTGCGGGCCTGGGTTTGCGCCCGCACAAGACTTTAATGATTTGCATAGCAAGCACATATTCAGAGTACGCAGATAAATTGAAACATAGATTTGAAATGGAAAAGTTCTCTTTATTGATAATAAACATCTATTACAAACTCCTGAACGAGTCAGCTAATATGCCGAACGGCTTACAAAAGAGATGACTCAAAATGAGATAGCAGTCTTGTACATTATATCCCTTTACTAAACTTCAAAAGATATAGACCTCCTGGCTGGAGGATAGCTTTGCCACGGAGCTGCATTTGTGTATGAAGAGTTGCAGCTTCGGACTTCAAAAGGCTTCAAAGGGCGCGGTGAAGATGCGCCAACAGCTGGACTGGATCGGGTAGACGACTTCGGCTCCTCGCTCAGTTCGCCTTAGTACGGAGAACATGTTTCAACGAGGGTCAGTATATCGAAACATGCTGGTGAAGGCGAACTAACCGAACTATACCAATCAACACGTTGTTTTAATGAGCATGCATATTTGTGGGTTTCTATCTTGCCTTAGTTCATTTACAAGTAAGCAGCATATATAATTTACTGAAATGAACGTGCCACCGTTCGGTAGATTTTATCTGCCCGTCTGAATTACCTGTACAATACTTACCATGCCTTCCCTGCCACGAAGACACAAGTTAGTTTGCAACAGGTTTAAATATACACGTTGGGATCACTGGCTAGGAGCCATAATGGACCGTTTAGTCTTTGAACGAGGATGGTGTACAACGAAGCACGTGAGGTGCTGTACGCCATCCCGTTCGCACGTGAGACTATCGTGAAGTTTCGCCTGGACCGGATCGGTGCCAGTGCCCCAGCGACCGTCCGCGAAACCCGTTACCTTGTGCACAAGTTGTCCATGATCAATCGTTCGTGGCACGTTAACGTTGATGCAGTTGAGGCACGTGAACAAGATAAGCAACATTGCATGATTCGTTTTGCATAGTCTTCCAGACAGTTTATTTCATAACACGTGTATTCCATACTTAGCATAATTTATGGAAGAAGATGCATTCTAAATAAACTTGAAGCATGTATAGAACATTTAAAATGAATAAGCATGCAAATAAGTAACCGTTCACGAGTTTGATTGACAAGCAGTAATAACCAAGTCTATTCTCTTTTATCTTGGTTTCTTTTATTATTACTTGGTATCGTTTGATCGGGGCGAAGAGAATGCAAGTGTTTTAGCTGTGAAGCTTGGAAGCAGGGCTAGCTAATCGGGTTGGTAGCCACTCACTTAGAAGTTGGAAAGAAGAAGGAAAGAGGCGCTTCACGACTCCGCTCGCAAGCCGCCTACTGCTCGTTCACCTGCACACGAACAGCTCGATTAATACTTCTTCCTCTCTTTCCAATCTCGGAATAGAAGTGCAAGTCAATGAACGAAAATAATAAAAACCATCGAAACCGTTCAAAGAAAACAAGCAAATCCCAAAACCAACTCAAAGCACGAAAGCAACAAGCGACATCGAAAACTGAGGCAATAAAAGATAGCAGCGGAGAGGTCCCTCCTGACTCTGCCGCTAAGCCGATCCTTGGGGCGTAGTCCACAGAATATGGAAATCAATTCCAAAGAAACAAATCCATAACGAGGACGAGTTCTTAATTCAATCTATCCCGATCGAACGATACCGTTTGTGGTTCTTAGCCGCGCTCCCCGCACCGGGGGAACGGGACGCTACATCCTACCCAACCAATTGAAAGTTTTGTCCCGAAACTTAAGAACAATGCTTACCGTTAAGTGTCACGCCCCAGTCCCAAAAATACCGAGGGACCGGACGCGTGTCAATGGCCAGCAGTACGCACCGATGGACCAACTCATTATAATGGATCCAACAGGGCATACTTAAGCTGTAAAACAAGTCTACGACAATCATGGCACAACTAATCTCATCCACACAAGATATAAAATATGATCCACAGAATAAATAAGGAATGTAAATCATCAGCAAGTCTCACAAAGTACTTCGGGGAACAACCCGATAAATATCTAGTACAATGGTTCAACAGACCAGAAAGTAAATGACTGAAATAAATAATGGAAGCTGAGCATGAACATGGATGCTCAAGAGAAATCTTCAGCTAGGACCTCGTCCTCGGATGGTGGTACAACTCCTGGATCAGCTCCTGCTCCAGTCCCGTAGATCTCGGGATAAACCACGTCTGCAAAATCTGGGGAACAAAATCCGGATCCAGGTCCTCAGGGGACATAGCAAGGTACAAGAAAGCTCATGCCAATAAATACAGATAAGCAGTGCAGCAAATATATAACTAAATGAACAATGGGGTAAATATGTAACCATCTAAGTGTAAATGCAAGTGAGAGCATCACTAGTCTCAGGCTGAGCCACTACAAGCTCTGTGTCGGGGAGCCGGGTAGCGGTAATAACCGGTAGTGGGTCAGGCTCTGCTACGAGAACCTGCGACCTCTCAATAATAGAAGATATACATAAATACAGCCTGTAGCCTGTGTGTCTCTCCCCACCCAATGTAACCACGCATATCATGACCACAACGTCTCATGCCCATGTCAAGCGCGATCATAGCTAAATGCAACAAGTCATAAAGTATCTAATAGTATAATGTCCTGTATCCTATACAGAATCACCACGAATATCTCGGGAAAATCCTGTCTCATGAATAGTGTCCAGTGTCCTGGGTCATATGGTACTTGATAAGACAAGTACGAAAATAAAGTGTCACGGATGTCCATCTCTAGATGACCGTACCCAACACTGCGTACAGTGTCGGCACCCGACTGATAATCGGACGCTAAGTACGTCACAAGGTCCTAGGTTGAGCATGCACAGCATTATATATATAAAGCAAGGAAAAATAGATAACTAAACTGCATAGATTGGCAAGGTACACTTGCTTGATGTCCGAATATCAACAACTGTCCTGGTATCTGTGGATCCGGTAGGAACTACTCCAAAAGCTGTAATAAATATCACCAACAGTCTCAGAAGATGTCAAATAGCTGGAAATGCCTGTCCTTACGTCCAATTTGGACACAGGGGCAAAAAGGTCATTTTCGGGCCAAAGCGGGTTCCACATGCGGGCCCACTTTGCACCGAAAAGCGTGCCAGGGTCAAAGGTCTCCAAATTCTGCAAACTCAGTGTCTACAAGTCAGGAACGATGATACGAACCCAACGGAACTTCCAGAATTGGATTCCGATGAGCCGATCACAAAATCACCCGTCAAGTGGAGCCGATGGGGCCCACGATACGTGATTTTGTCAACGTCCTCAGAATCGAACCAAACTTGGCTCACAGGACCAGCATATTACTACGGATCCGTTGGCGCAAGTTTCGTCTCGATCCGACGTGTGTACACGAAGTTACAGCGTGTTCCAGGATCGACGGATACGGGGTGTCGTCGGCGGATACGCGTTGATTCCGGGGTGCACGCACCTCCAAATCGACTTCTGCGAAAACCCACACGACCGTATCAACGTCGCGCACAGTTTGGTAAAGACCGCGTGCGACCAAGTCGTCCCGATTGGCGGGGCGGACTCAGTTCCGGGGTGAAACAGGGCGTTGTTTCTTCCTGTTTTGGATCGCGGTGTACGATCACTACAGGACGCGCTGCACCGAGCGAGTTGCACGGGCACCGAGAGAGTTATACAGTCTACGCATAGCAATCGACGGAATTGAAAACGGAGTTGCGAGGCGAGGGGAAACGGTACCTGAACAGGGCTCCGTGAATCTGTTTTTCACGTGTCCGAGAGTCCAAATTGCGTCCTGGTCGAGAATCGACTGCGTCCGCGTGCCTGTCGTGTCCCCTTGACACGAGCCGAGTCAGGATCGGAGCGACTGCCTAGGTTGCTGGTGGCGAACCGTTCCTGTCTGCGGAGGGGGCTCGTCGGCTGCTGTTCCCCGCGGCGAGTCGGGGTCGGCGGTGAGTCGCAGCGCCGGAGTCGGCTGCGAGTGTGGTGGTCGACGAGGGGGCTGGAACTCGGGGGCGAGCGGGGCCGGGTGGTCGCGGTTGGAGTGGGCTTGATCGACGACAGCGCCGGAGTAGGGGTCGTCGACAGCCCCACGGATGACTGGGCGGTGGCGGCGCTCGAACGGACGACTGGGCGGCGGAGTCGAGGGGTGGTCGACGCCTAGGGGAACGGATGGAAGGTGGAGGAGTCGCCGGCTGACTAGGGTTCCGGTGATGAGGGTCTGCAGAGTTTTGCGGCGGCGGCGGCAGCACGGAAGCCGAGGTATAAATAGGCATGCACAGTGATTCCGATGGGGGCTTCACTTAGGGTTTCGATTAGGGTTTCGGGTCGGGTTGCTGGATCCGACCCGACCCGACCCACTACAAGGGGTTGGCTTGGCTCAGCTTAGCCGCGGTTTGGTTCGGTCAACGGTTGGTTTAATCTGGGTTTAGATTGGTTCGGGTTGGTTCCCAATCTAAATAGCTAAAGGTCCTCGATACGTTGCTCCGGTGTCCAATAAATTCACCGAAAAATGCCATGCGTCCGGTTTTCCATTATACACAATAAATTTTTACTTCCAGAATATTTTAACTCCATTAAGTCACACTAAAAATTATTTAACCCAAATCACCTTAGCTGTAAATTCTGGAAGAACACCAAAAATACGGGAAAAATTGTATTAAACTTTATTTCTGAAATTTAGGGTGTTTACATTAAGGGTGATGAACAGAATAGTTTGGGCAATCACGAATTCGGTGGGTGGAGTCACCGCAAATGAGACATTGCCCGAGTTTCTTGCGGCACTTATCGGACGTGTGCCCTTGTTTCTTACAGAAATTGCACGAAGGCCCTGGGTTTGCTCGTTGTGGACCGCCGTGGTTAGGGCGCTTTACAGCGGTGTTTCCTCTATCGTTGTCTTGGCGTTTGTGATTGTAGGTATGCACAGCGCCGGTAGAAACGTGAGGATACTGCGGTTCCAGAGATAGGGCGTGATTCATGACTTCACGCATCGTTCCATACTGATTATTGACTACGTGCCCATGAATGGCAGGGCGCAGACCGCCTTCAAACCTTCTTGCTCGACTCGCTGCATCAGGTAAATAGGCCCTAGCGAATTTTGAGAGTCGGTTGAATTCGGCGGAGTACTGCTTCACCGTCATACTGCCCTGCCTCAGTTGCACGAAATTATTTTCCATTTGACGTTGTACTGGAGGGGGTATAAACTCCTCTTCAAACGCGACACAAAAAGTCGTCCACGAGATCGCCTCCTCTCCGTGATCAAATTGGAGACATCGTCGATGCACTTCCCACCAATCATGCGCGTTGAGGCAGAGCTGTAGTTGTGCGCAGTCGACGCGCTTCTCTTCGAGAACTTCTAGCAGAGCGAAGTGATCTTCAAGCTCGGCTAGCCAATCTAGAGCTACCACTGGGTCCTCAGTCCCGTTGAATGGGGTGTTGCAGACTTTCTTGAAGAGTCCCAAGTTGAAGGCAGTCACGTCCCTCGGCCTTGGAATTTGTGGCATCTCTACTTCAAGCACGGGCTGTTCCACCGGAGTCGTTGCTGTTGCGGCGGAATGGTTGGCTGCCAAAGTCTGAACAATCTGTTGCAGGGCATCCACCTGCTTTTGTTGGACTGAGAATCGGGTCTCTAGATTGCTCTCGAGCTTGGCTTGGCGAGAATCGTCTCGTTGTCGTTGCGATTCTAACATTTGCATCACCCGCTCAAGCGGGTCGACTTGAGACATGCCTCGTTGGCTCCGAGAGCTTCCCGAAGTGCCCGAACTGCTTTCTTGAGTTTTGTTCGGTGCTTGCGCTGCAGATTGCGCTGGATCCATTCCTTCAAAAGAAGGTAAATTATATTAGAATCATAATGTATTATGGACTTATTGCATGAATGTATCTCATTTTGGCCTAGCGAGTTCAAGAGTTCGCACAAGAATTTGATCGTTAAAGGAACTTTTCCAGCTCGAAGTCTAAGGAACTTGAATCTGTGCTCTGATACCACTATGTCACGACCCAATTCCGTAGAATCAATTGAGGCATCCCCCAAATTGTGACCGCCGTGCGGGCCTGGGTTTGCGCCCGCACAAGGCTTTAATGATTTGCATAGCAAGCACATATTCAGAGTACGCAGATAAATTGAAACATAGATTTGAAATGGAAAAGTTCTCTTTATTGATAATGAACATCTATTACAAACTCCTGAACGAGTCAGCTAATATGCCGAACGGCTTACAAAAGAGATGACTCAAAATGAGATAGCAGTCATGTACATTATATCCCTTTACTAAACTTCAAAAGATATAGACCTCCTGGCTGGAGGATAGCTTTGCCACGGAGCTGCATTTGTGTATGAAGAGTTGCAGCTTCGGACTTCAAAAGGCTTCAAAGGGCGCGGTGAAGATGCGCCAACAGCTGGACTGGATCGGGTAGACGACTTCGGCTCCTCGCTCGGTTCGCCTTAGTGCGGAGAACCTGTTTCAACGAGGGTCAGCATATCGAAACTTGCTGGTGAAGGCGAGCTAACCGAACTATACCAATCAACACGTTGTTTTAATGAGCATGCATATTTGTGGGTTTCTATCTTGCCTTAGTTCATTTACAAGTAAGCAGCATATAGAATTTACTGAAATAAATGTGCCACCGTTCGGTGGATTTTACCTGCCCGTCTGAATTACCTGCACAATACTTACCATGCCTTCCCTGCCACGAAGACACAAGTTAGTTTACAACAGGTTTAAATATACACGTTGGGATCACTGGCTAGGAGCCATAATGGATCGTTTAGTCTTTGAACGAGGATGGTGTGCAACGAAGCACGTGATGCGCTGCACGCCATCCCGTTCGCACGTGAGACTATCGTGAAGTTCCGCCCGGACTGGATCGGTGCCAGTGCCCCAGCGACCGTCCGCGGAACCCGTTACCTTGTGCACAAGTTATCCATGATCAATCGTTCGTGGCACGTTAACGTTGATGCAGTTGAGGCACGTGAACAAGATAAGCAACATTGCATGATTCGTTTTGCATAGTCTTCCAGACAGTTTATTTCATAACACGTGTATTCCATACTTAGCACAATTTATGGAAGAAGATGCATTCTAAATAAACTTGAAGCATGTATAGAACATTTAAAATGAACAAGCATACAAATAAGTAACCGTTCACGAGTTTGATTGACAAGCAGTAATAACCAAGTCTATTCTCTTTTATCTTGGTTTCTATTATTATTACTTGGTATCGTTTGATCGGGGCGAAGAGAATGCAAGTGTTTTAGCTGTGAAGCTTGGAAGCAGGGCTAGCTAATCGGGTTGGTAGCCACTCACTTAGAAGTTGGAAAGAAGAAGGAAAGAGGCGCTTCACGACTCCGCTCGCAAGCCACCTACTGCTCGTTCACCTGCACACGAACAGCTCGATTAATACTTCTTCCTCTCTTTCCAATCTTGGAATAGAAGTGCAAGTCAATGAACGAAAACAATGAAAACCATCGAAACCGTTCAAAGAAAATAAGCAAATCCCAAAACCAACTCAAAGCACGAAAGCAACAAGCGACATCGAAAACTGAGACAATAAAAGATAGCAGCGGAGAGGTCCCTCCTGACTCTGCCGCTAAGCCGATCCTTGGGGCGCAGTCCACTGAATATGGGAATCGATTCCGAAGAAACAAATCCATAACGAGGACGAGTTCTTAATTCAATCTATCCCGATCGAACGATACCGTTTGTGGTTCTTAGCCACGCTCCCCGCACCGGGGGAACGGGGCGCTACAGATATGCCACTACTCCTACTCTTTCTAGCACGTCAATGGTCCAACATACCTTGGACTTAACCTTGCTGCGTCCTCCGAATCGAATGGTGCCTCTAGTAGGTGATATCCTCAAGAAGACATGATCGTCCGCTTTGAATTCCACGGGACGATGATGACGGTCTACCTACTGCTTCTGTCTATCTTGCACTGCTCGCCAGTGTCCTTGCATTTACTTAACTGTCTCTACGGTGGTGACCACCAACTCTGGTCACGCGAATCCTTGTCTGGTACAATGCTGACTGGTATGCCGTGCAATCTTACAATTTGTCTCATATATATGTTAGCTAAAGCTTCTGCAGACTGGCCAACTCTAAAGGTAAGAAATGTGCTGACTTGGTGAGTCAGTCCATAGGAAGTCTTAATCCTTATAAGTCAATCTAGTCATATGTGCTGCTATTCATTCAGGAGTCAGTCAATTGCTCATCCAGGTGAAATCCATTTAGACCCCTGTCAGCAAAATGATACATTTTTTATCGTAATACTTGGGTTCTGAACTTGACCCAAGTTACGAGGCAAAAATAAAAATTTTATGCTGTCATAGCGATGCACGTATCAGGAACGTAATAAAACGTTAGGTAGGTAGCGAAGGTCATTCTAAAGATATCACAGTTTATATACTGAAATCAAGTCTAATAATAGGGTTTAATTACCCAGGAAACAAACATAATGGCTACAGAAACAATACACTTTTCGTATTTATACTAAGTACGAGGTTTCGTCTTTCCGAAATAAGGGAAGACGGAAAACAATAATCAAGAGTTCAAGGGGGAGGTAATATATTAGAAGTGTGGGGATCAAGGCGTTTAAAGAATTCAATAGGAATTGTCAAGGCAGTTGTGGATTGAAATCCTATTTTTGGTAATCCCTATTCACATATTCGGATCAACACAGTTATGTAGCTAATACGTTATGCTCAGACATGTCTAGAGGGCAAGTACATCCGTCTACTAATCACTATATATCTCAATCCATATAAGGTAGTTAGGCGAAGGGTGAACCAAGTGCACTATGGTTGATCAGACCGTAATATACTGATTCTGAAATGTATTAGTATAGTACTCCAATAATACATATATCATGAACAAGCTTGATGTCACCACCCCATTTCCAGAGCCGGGTATTTTTTTTTATTTTTAATTTGGTTAATTGTGTATTATTTATAATTAATTGTATTTATATTTAATTAGTGATTGCATTATTTTTTATTATTTTTATTTTGATTGTTTTAGGATTTTGGCTAGCCTGGACCCATGTCAGACCCTAGTGGACCCATGTCCGACCCAGCCCACACCCTTGTGAGAATTATTTTGGGGCTTAGATTTATTATTTTATTTTTAGGAGGTTAGTTGGAGAGATTTGGAACTAGTTTGAGTGCATTCGGAGACCCGAAACCCAAACCGAGTGAATAGGGGCGTTTTGGGAAACTAAAACTTGTAAAACCCCTACCTACCCCCACCCGTGAGCTTCCCACAGCCCTCCCCATCCGTGAGCACAGCAGCCCTCTCCCTCTTTGCATTCTTTCTCTTCTTCTTCTTCTTCTTCTTCACTTCTTCTTCTTCTCCACTTCTTCTTCTTCTCCTTCTTCCTCCAAAGTAAGTTTTCTTCCACTTTTCTTCTTCTTTCTTCCATTCCTTCTTCTCTAAGTTAACCCTAACCCTAGATCTTTCCCTAACCTAGGTGGGTAGAGCCTAGATTTGGTGTTGGAGCTTGGATTTGAGGCTTGGAAGCTTGGATTGGAGGATTTGGAGCATTTTGGGGATTTTTGCTTGGGATTCCAACTCCCAAGAGGTAAACCCTAAATTTCCCCTTGTAATTACTCTTTTATAGTGTAATTAATATTTTAGAACCCTCCTAGACCCTTAGGCTACCCGTAGGAGGAAGTTGGAACTAGTTTGGGTGAGTTTAGAGACTTTGACATTAGATTTTGTGTCGATTTCGGGTGGAATCCGAATTTGGCCCAATTTTGGGTGATGCCCTAGGTTAGATGGACCTAGGTAGACGTTGTCGAGAGTCGTGAGGGTGAGTGCGTGTCTCCGTTCGGACACGGGAAGCCGCGTCGCGGAGAAACGGGCGTTTCGGACGAAATTGGGGCTTTTCGTCGTCGCCGATTCTAAGTGCGTGTGCGTTTCCGCCACGGGCCTAGAATCGACGCGGGAGTGCATTTTCTAGGATCTAGGCATCGTGTAGAGCGCGTGGGTAAATTTTGGGCCGATTCCGAGTTCGTTTGGTGTGCGTTTCAGGAGGTTTTCCGAGCCGCGCACCACGTGTTCGTCGAAATGACCGAACGGCCATTTCGACTTGGTTTCCTCGTTTCGGCTTTGTGCGCGCGTTGGGTTAGTATCGGAGAGTGTGTGCTAGAGTTTTCGGGCTATATTTTATATATTTTAGGGTGTTGGTGCGTGTCGGGGTCGTTGGGCGTGAGTGGGGCGTGTTGTGAGAGTGTTGTGTTGTATTTGTGTATTGTGTCTTGATATATATATATATTTTTGTGTGTGTCTATATATATATATATTTATATATATGTATATGTGTTTATATGTATATATATTTGTATTTATATGTGTGTATTTATATTTATGTACTTGTATATGTATATGTCTATGTGTATATATATATATTTGATGAGTGTGTGTATATATATCTATATATATATAGGTGTTTATATATATATATAGCTATGTATATTTATATGTGTATGTGTGTTTAAGTGTGTGTGTATTAGTGTGTTTGTGAGTGTGTTAGTGTGTGTGTGTGTTAGATTATAAGTGTGTGTATATATATATATATCTAGTGATATATGTATATATATGTGTGTGTATATATATATATATATAGAGTGTTATAGATATATATATGTATAGGCGTGTGTGTGTGTGTGTTTGTGATGGAGGGGGGGGGGAGCCAGCAGACTGCAGCCAGCAGGCAGCGCACAGCGCGCTGTGCAGACTGCAGCAGACAGCAGCGCAGCAACAGCAGCTATGCAGCAGCGCAGCAACAGCAGCTATGCAGCAGCAGCAGCAGCAGCAGCAGCTAGTATTCGCAGCGCTAGTAGCAGCAGCAAGCAGCGAGTTCAGTAGCAAGGAGAGTGGTTTAATAGATAGATAGATTAGTAGATTGATAGATATTATAGATTGTTAGATAGATAGCTAGCTAGATTCATAGATAGATAGATGTTTCTATATAAATAGAATAGATAGATATATAACTAGCTAGATAGTTAGTTAGATTGATAGATTAAATAGATAGGTATTAGTTAGTTGATAGATAAATAGGTAAGTAGATAGATAAGTTGATAGATAGATAGATAGTTAACTAGATAGACTAATAGATAGATAGATAGGTAAATAACTAGTTAGATAGTTAAATTAGATACATAAGATAGATAGATATATCTATAGATAGATAGATAATAGTTAGATGGATAGATAGATAGCTAGGTATTAGGTATATATCTACCTAAGTGCATAGATATCTATATACATATAGTTATATCTATATCTATAGATATCTAGATAGGTATATATATATGCATTTTGAGTTGGGTAAGGTATATATGGGTAATCGGGTAAATGTGTGTGGATAAATATATATATAGGTATATACATACTTAGATATATATAAATATGATAGATATATATATTATCTAGCCTAGATTAATAACTAGGTATATATTCAATAGCTAGATAGCTAGTTAGAGGGGTTTTAGAGCGAAACCTCAATATCTTGAGATACCAAGGTATTTCAATACCTTAAGATAACCAAGGTATTGAGTTTCGAGCGGGGTTTTTGAGCAATAGCCTAGGAATAGTATTAGAGTGATTTTTATATGTTTATATGTATATAATTACGTGTGCTAGCATAGGTTTTAGCGGGTTTAGGCGGGGTGCGTAGCCTAGGTTGAGGTATCGGATACCGAGGGTATCCCGGTATCTCAAGGAGGCGAGTTTGAGAGTTTTCTAGCTTAATGAGCTCGGTTTGACCTAGAATTTCAGGAGCACCCTAGTTTGACCCAGACTTGACCGTAGTTGACTCGGTTGACCGCCAAAGTCAACTTTTGACCTAGTTTTGACCCAGAGTTGACTTTTTGGACAAAGAGTTGACTTTTTGACCCAGATTTCACCGGTTTGACCCGTTTGACCTAGAACGACCCTAGAAGCCTATTTTTAGTTATTTTATATCTGTTTAACTCATTAGAACCCTGTTTAACCTTGCTTTTCGCATTAGGTCCTTGCGACACCAGTTCGGATCGCCAGTTGCTCAGGACGTCAGGCGAGTACATTCTCTGATAGTTTTTATTATTTGATGATTATTATGATTCAGCTTCTAGTATAGTATCATCTGATTATTCTGGCACAACACGGGACACTGATTGATATTTCTGGATTCATTTACTTGCGACACGTACATTTCATGTTTCTGGCCTCTATTCTGGAATCACTACTGGCATCACCTACAGGCATCACTACAGGCATCATTCATGTACAGGCTGGACTCATCTTGATTTGCGTGTCGGGTCTTGGATCCACTTGTATTAGTCGGGGCGGGGAAATACTCGAGTAGACATGTAAACATTCCTATCTGGCATCATCAGGAATCACTCCCTCTGGTCTAATCTGGAATGATAGCAGCCGTGCACCCAGTGCGCGGTGAGCCGTACTTACCCCTAGCCGTTTACATGTCGAAACAAGTATTTCAAAGACACCGAGTTCATTCTTTATAGTCTGGACTCTCATGCATTTCTTGACTTGTCTCACTTACATGTTTCTGGACTTGACTCACTACATATTTTTCATGCTGGACTCACTACACGTTCATGTGCACGGACTTGATTTTAGCTTAGATTTCCTGTATCTGCAGTTATTACTATCTTGCTCTGATACCCATGCATCTTTACCTTTATGCACCAGTGATTTACATATTTTCTTGTTCATACTTGCTCCATTTTTCTTGCTACTTGCTATAACTGTTTTATAGTTTTTATCATTTAAATGGAACTGCTGTTAGAGATGTACTTGCTCCAGTCCTGACTGGACATATTTTTCAGAGTATCCGGAGGATTGGTGTCCGACGTTTTATGGACCTGAGCCTGTCGATGGTGCAGACAGGGACCCTCTAGTTTAGAGGTGATTTCCGGGTTGGTAGCCGGGATCACTAGGATCTTGTTGTTGTTTTTATTAGCTTCAGCACCGGATTTGTCTCCGGTTTTGGATTGAGACCTTGTTTGTATATTATTTTGGATGATGTATTATTGTATTATTATTATTATTGATGTTGTGGTTGTTGTAGTAGTAGTTGGTGGTTAGACTTTATAGTTGTTAGTCTTCTTTGTTATCTATCGTGCTTAGATTCGTGATTGAGTACTTGTGGTTATCTTTATGATATTGCTCCTCCGTTTGGAGTTGAGATCTCGGCAGATATATATATATTGTTTGTGTGGTTGCCCTCCTTTTGGAGAGGTCATGCTCGATTTTTTTTTGTGTGAGATTATTATCTAGATAGTTGACCTAGACAGCGTTCTACCGCCCATGCTGCGGCGTAGGCTGGACGTACCCACGACTCATGCCCGATTTTTGGGTGCGGGTCGTGACACGTTTTTGGTGGCGGCCCCATGCAGGTCTCGATTCGCAATTAGTGCGATGTCATGGTGGTACAACAACTTAGTTGTACTGCTGCGAGCCTGCTGTAGGATCTAGGATCTAGGATGAGAGTGTACTCAATCACGACTAGGAACAATTCCAATCTAATTATTCTGAAATTGCTTCTTTTGAAATATTATGTCCTTCTTTGATGATATCGTATCTTGCACCGTATTGACTTCTTTTGATCTGTGTTCAGGATGCCTCCGAAGACACGATCCCATCGTACCGTTCCAGCAGTTGCCTCGGAGAGGTCTGCTACCTCTCGTCCAGCTCGTATTCAGGCAGCTGCTACCGCTCCACTCACCACTCCTGCGGTTGAGGGAGCCTCTGTTTCTCTCGGGGATCCTTCTCCACTTATCGATCCGAGGACTACCCCAGTCGTTCCGGTGGTTCCTCCACCACTTCCTGCTCCAGTAGATGCCGTGCAGTTGTTTGCGTTCTTCAGGGAGATGATGGATGCGCAGCACCGTCAGGTGGATGTGATGAGGTTGGGCATTGAGAACGCCCACCAGGTGGCCATGACGGCAGTGGATAGGGTGGCACAGAATCAGCCACAGGCAGATCAGATTCAGTGCCCGAGGCAGGGCAGTATCATTGACTTTCAGAGGATGCGGCCCAAGGAGTTCCGTGGTACAGAAGGGATCCTGTACGCGGATGACTGGATAGAGCAGATCGAGGGCATCTTCAGGCTGGTGCAGATTCCAGACAGCATACAGATAGAGGCAGCGGGCAGTCAGATGTTCGACCTTGCCTTGACGTGGTATCGCACAGATACGAGGATCGCAGCGCCAGGGCTTACTTGGGAGGCTTTCAAGAGGCTTTTTAAGGAAAAGTTTTTCCCAGATGTGGCGCTCAGTGCTTTAGAGAGCCAGTTTGAGGCACTCGTCCAAGGGAGCATGACAGTGGACGAGTACGCAGCAGAGTTCTGCCGTTTGGGCAGATTCGTGGATGGCTTGAGTGAGGCAGCCAAGGCGAGGAAGTTTCGCAAGGGCTTGGTTATGGCGGTCAAGTCTTTGACCAGGAGCGACCGCGAGGCGACTTTCGAGCAGATAGTAGGAGATGCTCAGAGAGCAGAGGATGACTTGGAGCTCAAGCCCAAGAGAGGCAGGGATGATTCAGGCAGTGCCAGTGGTAGTGCGGGACCAGCTAAGCGTCCCTATGTGCAGAAGGCAGCACAACAGGGTCAGGATCAGAGGGTGCCCACTTGTGCCTACTGCAGGAAGGCAGGACACACTTGGGATGTTTGTAGGAGGAGGCTGAAGGTGTGTTTGTTCTGTGGATCCGCTGCTCACCAGATGCGAGATTGCTCCACTGTACCTCCATTGGGTGGAGCACAGGATCAGAGAGTTGGAGCTAGGCCATCTGTGGCACAGCATCATGCCCCGCACCAGCAGAGGGATACACCCCAGCAGAGCAGGGCTTATGCGTTGACGGTCGAGGAGGCCGATGCTACGGATGTCGGGTTAGCAGGTCTGTCTCTTGCTTCTTCTTCCTGTCCTTTTCCATTCCTGTGGTGTGCTTCATTAGTACCTGTTAGACTTTTTTTCCTTGTGCTGTGGTAGATAGTGTAGTGACCCCGATTGAGACTGTAATAACACGACCAGTAGGACCCTGATCTTGTGTGTTGTTTAGGTAGAATTTCTTGACTGTGATTGTTGGGGGTTTGACCTAGAGGAGTGTGATTGACTTTAAATTTCGAGGACGAAATTTTCTAAGGAGGATAGGCTTGTCACCACCCTATTTCCAGAGCCGGGTATTTTTTTTTATTTTTAATTTGGTTAATTGTGTATTATTTATAATTAATTGTATTTATATTTAATTAGTGATTGCATTATTTTTTATTATTTTTATTTTGATTGTTTTAGGATTTTGGCTAGCCTGGACCCATGTCAGACCCTAGTGGACCCATGTCCGACCCAGCCCACACCCTTGTGAGAATTATTTTGGGGCTTAGATTTATTATTTTATTTTTAGGAGGTTAGTTGGAGAGATTTGGAACTAGTTTGAGTGCATTCGGAGACCCGAAACCCAAACCGAGTGAATAGGGGCGTTTTGGGAAACTAAAACTTGTAAAACCCCTACCTACCCCCACCCGTGAGCTTCCCACAGCCCTCCCCATCCGTGAGCACAGCAGCCCTCTCCCTCTTTGCATTCTTTCTCTTCTTCTTCTTCTTCTTCTTCTTCTTCACTTCTTCTTCTTCTCCACTTCTTCTTCTTCTCCTTCTTCCTCCAAAGTAAGTTTTCTTCCACTTTTCTTCTTCTTTCTTCCATTCCTTCTTCTCTAAGTTAACCCTAACCCTAGATCTTTCCCTAACCTAGGTGGGTAGAGCCTAGATTTGGTGTTGGAGCTTGGATTTGAGGCTTGGAAGCTTGGATTGGAGGATTTGGAGCATTTTGGAGATTTTTACTTGGGATTCCAACTCCCAAGAGGTAAACCCTAAATTTCCCCTTGTAATTATTCTTTTATAGTGTAATTAATATTTTAGAACCCTCCTAGACCCTTAGGCTACCCGTAGGAGGAAGTTGGAACTAGTTTGGGTGAGTTTAGAGACTTTGACATTAGGTTTTGTGTCGATTTCGGGTGGAATCCGAATTTGGCCCAATTTTGGGTGATGCCCTAGGTTAGATGGACCTAGGTAGACGTTTTCAGGAGTCGTGAGGGTGAGTGCGTGTCTCCGTTCGGACACGGGAAGCCGCGTCGCGGAGAAACGGGCGTTTCGGACAAAATTGGGACTTTTCGTCATCGCCGATTCTAAGTGCGTGTGCGTTTCCGCCACGGGCCTAGAATCGACGCGGGAGCGCATTTTCTAGGATCTAGGCATCGTGTAGAGCGCGTGGGTAAATTTTGGGCCGATTCCGAATTCGTTTGGTGTGCGTTTCAGGAGATTTTCCGAGCCGCGCACCACGTGTTCGTCGAAATGACCGAACGGCCATTTCGACTTGGTTTCCTCGTTTCGGCTTTGTGCGCGCGTTGGGTTAGTATCGGAGAGTGTGTGCTAGAGTTTTCGGGCTATATTTTATATATTTTAGGGTGTTGGTGCGTGTCGGGGTCGTTGGGCGTGAGTGGGGCGTGTTGTGAGAGTGTTGTGTTGTATTTGTGTATTGTGTCTTGATATATATATATATTTTTGTGTGTGTCTATATATATATATATTTATATATATGTATATGTGTTTATATGTATATATATTTGTATTTATATGTGTGTATTTATATTTATGTACTTGTATATGTATATGTCTATGTGTATATATATATATTTGATGAGTGTGTGTATATATATCTATATATATATAGGTGTTTATATATATATATAGCTATGTATATTTATATGTGTATGTGTGTTTAAGTGTGTGTGTATTAGTGTGTTTGTGAGTGTGTTAGTGTGTGTGTGTGTTAGATTATAAGTGTGTGTATATATATATATATCTAGTGATATATGTATATATATGTGTGTGTGTATATATATATATAGAGTGTTATAGATATATATATGTATAGGCGTGTGTGTGTGTGTGTTTGTGATGGAGGGGGGGGGGGAGCCAGCAGACTGCAGCCAGCAGGCAGCGCACAGCGCGCTGTGCAGACTGCAGCAGACAGCAGCGCAGCAACAGCAGCTATGCAGCAGCGCAGCAACAGCAGCTATGCAGCAGCAGCAGCAGCAAGCAAGGGCAGCAGCAGCAGCAGCAGCTAGTATTCGCAGCGCTAGTAGCAGCAGCAAGCAGCGAGTTCAGTAGCAAGGAGAGTGGTTTAATAGATAGATAGATTAGTAGATTGATAGATATTATAGATTGTTAGATAGATAGCTAGCTAGATTCATAGATAGATAGATGTTTCTATATAAATAGAATAGATAGATATATAACTAGCTAGATAGTTAGTTAGATTGATAGATTAAATAGATAGGTATTAGTTAGTTGATAGATAAATAGGTAAGTAGATAGATAAGTTGATAGATAGATAGATAGTTAACTAGATAGACTAATAGATAGATAGATAGGTAAATAACTAGTTAGATAGTTAAATTAGATACATAAGATAGATAGATATATCTATAGATAGATAGATAATAGTTAGATGGATAGATAGATAGCTAGGTATTAGGTATATATCTACCTAAGTGCATAGATATCTATATACATATAGTTATATCTATATCTATAGATATCTAGATAGGTATATATATATGCATTTTGAGTTGGGTAAGGTATATATGGGTAATCGGGTAAATGTGTGTGGATAAATATATACATAGGTATATACATACTTAGATATATATAAATATGATAGATATATATATTATCTAGCCTAGATTAATAACTAGGTATATATTCAATAGCTAGATAGCTAGTTAGAGGGGTTTTAGAGCGAAACCTCAATATCTTGAGATACCAAGGTATTTCAATACCTTAAGATAACCAAGGTATTGAGTTTCGAGCGGGGTTTTTGAGCAATAGCCTAGGAATAGTATTGGAGTGATTTTTATATGTTTATATGTATATAATTACGTGTGCTAGCATAGGTTTTAGCGGGTTTAGGCGGGGTGCGTAGCCTAGGTTGAGGTATCGGATACCGAGGGTATCCCGGTATCTCAAGGAGGCGAGTTTGAGAGTTTTCTAGCTTAATGAGCTCGGTTTGACCTAGAATTTCAGGAGCACCCTAGTTTGACCCAGACTTGACCGTAGTTGACTCGGTTGACCGCCAAAGTCAACTTTTGACCTAGTTTTGACCCAGAGTTGACTTTTTGGACAAAGAGTTGACTTTTTGACCCAGATTTCACCGGTTTGACCCGTTTGACCTAGAATGACCCTAGAAGCCTATTTTTAGTTATTTTATATCTGTTTAACTCATTAGAACCCTGTTTAACCTTGCTTTTCGCATTAGGTCCTTGCGACACCAGTTCGGATCGCCAGTTGCTCAGGACGTCAGGCGAGTACATTCTCTGATAGTTTTTATTATTTGATGATTATTATGATTCAGCTTCTAGTATAGTATCATCTGATTATTCTGGCACAACACGGGACACTGATTGATATTTCTGGATTCATTTACTTGCGACACGTACATTTCATGTTTCTGGCCTCTATTCTGGAATCACTACTGGCATCACCTACAGGCATCACTACAGGCATCATTCATGTACAGGCTGGACTCATCTTGATTTGCGTGTCGGGTCTTGGATCCACTTGTATTAGTCGGGGCGGGGAAATACTCGAGTAGACATGTAAACATTCCTATCTGGCATCATCAGGAATCACTCCCTCTGGTCTAATCTGGAATGATAGCAGCCGTGCACCCAGTGCGCGATGAGCCGTACTTACCCCTAGCCGTTTACATGTCGAAACAAGTATTTCAAAGACACCGAGTTCATTCTTTATAGTCTGGACTCTCATGCATTTCTTGACTTGTCTCACTTACATGTTTCTGGACTTGACTCACTACATATTTTTCATGCTGGACTCACTACACGTTCATGTGCACGGACTTGATTTTAGCTTAGATTTCCTGTATCTGCAGTTATTACTATCTTGCTCTGATACCCATGCATCTTTACCTTTATGCACCAGTGATTTACATATTTTCTTGTTCATACTTGCTCCATTTTTCTTGCTACTTGCTATAACTGTTTTATAGTTTTTATCATTTAAATGGAACTGCTGTTAGAGATGTACTTGCTCCAGTCCTGACTGGACATATTTTTCAGAGTATCCGGAGGATTGGTGTCCGACGTTTTATGGACCTGAGCCTGTCGATGGTGCAGACAGGGACCCTCTAGTTTAGAGGTGATTTCCGGGTTGGTAGCCGGGATCACTAGGATCTTGTTGTTGTTTTTATTAGCTTCAGCACCGGATTTGTCTCCGGTTTTGGATTGAGACCTTGTTTGTATATTATTTTGGATGATGTATTGTTGTATTATTATTATTATTGATGTTGTGGTTGTTGTAGTAGTAGTTGGTGGTTAGACTTTATAGTTGTTAGTCTTCTTTGTTATCTATCGTGCTTAGATTCGTGATTGAGTACTTGTGGTTATCTTTATGATATTGCTCCTCCGTTTGGAGTTGAGATCTCGGCAGATATATATATATTGTTTGTGTGGTTGCCCTCCTTTTGGAGAGGTCATGCCCGATTTTTTTTTGTGTGAGATTATTATCTAGATAGTTGACCTAGACAGCGTTCTACCGCCCATGCTGCGGCGTAGGCTGGACGTACCCACGACTCATGCCCGATTTTCGGGTGCGGGTCGTGACACTTGATAAAGAATAAGCTTGCAAAACTAGGCTATAATAGCAGTATAAGTCAAGGTAGTATAGTAAATATAAGTACGCTAGATTATGATATGAGAAATTTCAAAACAATTCAAATTCACAAAAAGACAAGACTCTACAATTTCTACAGTTGTTATTCTAATTCCTTGTCTAAGTTGCTAGTTGACCCAAAAGAGGTATGGCCTTCTAAGTTCTACAATCTTAATAAACACTATAGGTTGTCCGCATAAAACAAAGATTTCAAGAAGGTCCGCGTAAGGTAGGGATTCGAGGTTGTCTGAGTAAAGCAGAGATAAAATAATTTGGCGTAACGCATGACTTCAGAGCTATCCGCGTAAAACAGAGAAGCGTAAGGTAGAGCTTCAGAGCTGTCCGCGTAAAAAGTCTGTGCGTAAAAATCTGCGCATAAAATTAGCGGGTGTAAAGTTTGTATAAAAGTCTGCCTGCGTAAAGTTTTGCCTAAAAGGGTTGCGTAAAATCTGCCAGCGTAAAAAGTACGCGCGTAAAATCTCCTGCGTAAAGTCTAGCTTACGTTGTAGCGTAAAGTTGTACGAGAAACTCATGAGTTTGTCAGTCAAGTTAGTGAATCCTGACATCTGACAAAAGTACTTGCACAACGATCGAGGGGACGGTTTGTGATGATAATTTTGCACGGAGTCCCAGGTTGTCGTTTAGTGACTTTATTGGATACAAGTCATTTACGCTTGAGGTGAGACAAAATCAGATATCCCGTCAAAAAGCTGTTTCTTTTTGCACAGGGCTCGAGACGTATCTCTGCATTTAATGCACAAGATTTGGTCATGCCTGGGGAAAGCTAAGGCTGTAACAAAACGCTCACATCCTATCCTTATGTTACGCCTAATCAGATTACTTACGCTGGTTATCTATTATTCATGAATCATCAGGTTTACGCAGGGTAGTTACCTACGTGGCTTGCATGACGCAGGATAAGGAAGACTAAGGGATCGTGGGTAGCGGTTGTCATAACTGCGGCGTAAAGGAGACAATCTCCTGCATAGTTTGGTTTTTACGCCAACAAGAAAGGCATTTGGCTTTTACGCCAACTAGGCAGTTGTTTGGTTCTTATGCCAACAATGGTCAAATGGGTTTTACGCCAACAAGGGTAAAGGGTCTCTGGCGTAAAACTCTGGTTATCCAACATAGGATGAGGTTTCAGTCCTAGTATTCAACCTTGGATTTCTATTGGTTTCTTAAGACTAAGGTCAACACTATGGTCAAATTTTAAACTAATCCTAGTAGTGTTTTTACTACTCTCAAGTCATACATAAAGACGCCAAGGGATGATGGTAAGTTAATCTATAGGTAGTGATGCTAGGGTTTATTAGGTAATATGGAAGACTAGGGTTCATTTGGTATCCTAAACTTAGGGATGTGTTAAAGCCCTAGTTGTGTTCTTAATAGGAATACTACTCTAATTATCATCCTATCAACAGGGATTCCTATATTCTAGCAGGGGCTATAATCGAGGAAATTATCAGGGAAGCACATGAATCAAGCATGATGCAATTTTATAAGTAGGACAGACTGGAAGAAAGATAAGTCATAGTCAATTATGGATGAGATCCTATACTCTAATCCTAGGTGCAGGCTTGCTCGGTACAGTAACGTAACCGAGACAATATGCTCTGACCTGCATGGGCCACCACTAAAAACATGTCACGCCCCAGTCCCAAAATACGTAGGACTAGGACACGTAACCATGCCAGCCGCCCGTATATATGGCAACTCCAATATATGGAAACCATATATACGTGCGTACGCTGTATAATAAACAATAATTCATAAGTGGTAAAACTGATCACAAGTCACAGGGTAATATCTAAATCTCATCCACAGAAATCACATATACATGAATAACCAATAACCAGGTAACTAGATCTCAATACAGATATCTAAAGAATGACAGTCGGATGGAAACAAATCCACTGTCGAAAAAGAATATAAAAGAAACCAGATACACACCATATAAAAACAACATCTGACAATCACGAGGCTCGAAGTGAAAATCTCCTCGGAAAATATGTAACATGTCTGGATCTGCGCTCCTTTGAATACTCATGAACATCTACGCCTGGAAAGGGACCAGGTCCTCAGAGGGACATAACAAGATATAGAAAAATATGCCATGATGTAAATACTGAATAAATAAATGGGGTGTGCTAACCATCTAAGTGAATGCAATTTAAAGACCTTATAGTACGCATGGGAATGTATAAGCTTGACATATGCTGACGTAATTCACCAATCGTCATGACTGGCTAGTATATGTGTCATATGCCCCCGGACACACGGGTAGCTCTGCAATCGACCATCTCCGAGGAGCATGGTACGAAGGATAAAAGACTCAAGGAGGGGGTGTCCCATACGTCTACTAGTATCTTCCCCGCCCAATATAGATGTACAAGTCATAAAAATGACGTGGACATCTCCTACTATGATGCAAGTCTCTATAGAATAAACAACTAAGCTAAATACCGTTACATGTGTTGCTCATACCGATGGCCAGTCGAGTATGAGGCACGCGTCCCTACATGAACTCACTCCGTGACATGTAATGATATGTGTCAAGGCCTGGGAAGTCATACCAATAACTCCACAACTTTAGGTGGGTCTACTAGACACTAGGTCAGATATAAGTCCTAACGTCAACGCCTTCGTTGACTGTACCCGAGTTTTCTCGGACGCACAAATTTATATAATATTTAAATAAATAAACATGTAACTAAAATAACTGGATTTAATCAGTACAACAAGGCAAGGTCTACTTGCCTGGCAAGAGAGTTGCAAAATATAACGTCCAGATGTCAAATGCTAAAAGCCAGAAACTATGGCCTCAGAAAGAAAGTATTCGGATGCTGAAATAAATATCACCAACAGTCTCAAAAAATATCAAATAGCTAGAAACGCCTGTCCTTAAGTCCAATTTGGACACAGGGGCAAAAATGACAGTTTCTGGTCAAAGCGGGGTCCACATGTGGGCCACTTTGCACCGAAAAACGTGTCAGGGTCAAAGGTCTTCCAAATTCGCCAAACTTAGTGTCAACAAGTCTAGAACGTCGATACGAACCCAACGGAATGTCCAGAACTGGATTCCGATGTGCCGATCACAAAATCGCCCGTCAAGTGGAGCCTTTGGGGCCCACGATACGGAATTTTGTCAACGTTCTCAGAATCAAACCAAACTTGGATCATAGGACCAGCGTATTGCTACGAGTCCGATGGCGCAAGTTTCGTTTCGATCCGACGTGTGTACACAAAGTTACAGCGTGTTCCAGAACAGACGGATACGGGACGTTGTCGGCGGATACGCGTTGATTCCGGTGTGCACGCACATCCAAATCAACTTCTGCAAAATTCTGTACGTTCGTATCAACGACGCGCAAGTTTCGATAAAGACCGCGTGCGACCAAGTCGTCCCGTTTAGGAGGGCGTACTCAGTTCCGGGGTAAATTGGGGTATTATTTTTCCTGTATTTGGATCGCGGTTCGCGATCGCTACAAGACGCGATGCACCGAGCGGGTCATACGAACATCGAGAGGGTTACATAGCCTACGTGTCACAACTGACGGAATTAGAAACGGAATTACGAGGAGATAGAATGGGTTACCTAAACAGGGCTCCGTGGAACTGAATTTCCCGTGTCCGGTCACTGTGTTGTGTCCTGGTTGCTGTGTCCGGGCTGTGTCCAGCTGCTGTGTCCGATCTGAGTCCAGTGGAGACTCGTCGGGGCTTCGCCGGAGGTGCTCAGGCGGAGCTCGTCGGTCAGCGGGACGGCCGGGCATGGCACGGCGAGGCGGTTGGGAGTCGACGAGGGCTGGGAGAGAGATCCGGTCTCTGGCCATGAGGGGGAGGAGGAGGAGGAGTCTCTGGCCACGGGGGGGGGGTAGTTCACGGTGAGGAGGAGGAGGAGGAGGAGTCTCTGGCCACGGGGGGGTTCACGGTGAAGAGGAGGAGGAGGAGGAGGAGCTGCTGTGTCCGGCAGGGGAGAAGTCAGGCCGGAGCTCGGGTGGAGGTCGAGCTCGAGGGCTGGTAGAGGGGAGAGGGTGGCGGTGGAGACGTGGGGGGGGGGTGAGGGCGGCCGGTTGTCGAGGGCGGATCCAGGCGGGGAGGTCGGGAAGGAGGGAGGTGGAGGAAGAGAGATGGGTCGAGGGTGGCGCGGAGCTCGGGGAGGCTGCTGCTGCTCCGGTCGCTTGGGGGGGCGTCGGGCCGGAGCTCGGGGATGGCGGTTGTGGCGAGTGGGTGTGATGGGGGTGGCGACGATGATGATGGCGGTGGTGGTGCTCGATGATGGTGGCGGTGGTGGTGCTCGATGATAGTGGTGGTGGCGAGTGGCGGAGGCGTCCGGGGGGGAGGAAGGAAGGGCTGAGCTCAGGGGGTCGGGTGGCCAGTCGTTGCGGGGTGGGGGGTCGCCTAGTCGGCCGGTCGGGGGAGAGGTGGCTCTGAGCCGTGGCGGGGGAGAATGTCACGCCCCAGTCCCAAAAATGCCGAGGGACTGGACACGTGGCAATGGCCAGCAGCACGCACCGATGGACAACCCAATTTAATGGATCCATCAGGGCATGCTTAAGCTGTAGTCTAGCAATTAAAGTGTTACAGTCTCAGGTATTTCTAATCTCATCCACAGATAACACAGATTAATTGCCAGGAAATAAATGCAATGGAATTAAATTAGCTATAGCAAATAAGGTTATCTCGGGGAAACAATTCCGAGAACTTAGTTTGTTACATTTAAGGAAAAGACAGGAAATAAAATGCTGGAAAATGTAAATACTGAGTAGTTGAAGCCGGTGCTCAAGAGAAGTCTTCGGCCACTATCTCGTCCTCTGTTCCTGGTTCTGTTCCGAGGAGTGCTCCGGTACCGTACACTTCTGGGTAGTTCTCTTCAACTGTACCTGGGGACATCATCCATTCCAGGTCCTCAGGGGACATAGCAAGGTACAGAAAAACTCAAGCCAAATGAATATCAGTGCAGCAATAAGATAATCAGCAGGGTAAACTAAATAACCAACTATGTGATATGCAATATGAGAGCAGCACTAGATCTCAGGCTGAAGCCACTACAAGCTCTGTGTCGGGGAGCCGGTAGCGGCAATAACTATGATTTACACTCTGATATAAACTATGTTTTATATATATAATATCAGCCTGTAGTCTGTGTGTCTCTCCCCACCCAATGTAATCACACGTCTCATGTCCATGACATGCATAATCATAACTAATGCAGTAAGTCTGATAGCTATGAATCAAAATGTCTAGGAATGTAAAGCCTATGTCATATAACATGCATTCTATACAGAATCACCTTGAATGTCTCAGGAAGACTCTGTCTCATGAAGTAGTGTCAAGTGTCCTGGGTTCTGGTGTACTTGATAGGACAAGTACGAGAATAAGGGTATCGAATATCCATCTCTAAATGACGTACCCAACACCGCGTACGGTGTTGGCACCCGACTATGATCGGACACTCGGTACGTCACACGTTTCCTAGGTTAAGCAGTTAAAACAAGTTATAATTAAAACAAGAGAATATGCAACAAGACTGTAAAGTTGGCAAGGTATACTTGCCCTCTGATATATAACTAAACCAAGGAATATTTAGCAAAGACTGCAAGTTTTGGCGAGGTACACTTGCCTGTGGTTCCGGCTCTGATTTCGGCTCTGACTTCAGTTGGAATTGCAGGCGGTACTCCGGTTGCTGAAACAAACATCACCATCAGATCCAGAAAATATCAATCAGCTAGAAACGCCTGTCCTTGGGTCCAATTCGGAGACAAGGGCAGAAACGGCAGTTTCGGGCCAAAACGGGGTCCACCGGTGGGCCCGCTTTGCACCGAAAAACGCGTCAGGGTCAACGGTCTCCAAATTCACCAAACTTAGTGTCAACAGGTCAGGAACGCTGATACGAACCCAACGGAACTTCCAGAATTGAATTCCGATGAGCCGAACACAAAATCGCCCGTCGAGCGGGGCCTGTGGGGCCCACGACACGCGATTTCGTCAACGTTCTCAGAATCAAACCAAACTTGACCCAAAGGACCAGCGTATCGCTACGAGTCCGATGGCGCAAGTTTCGTCTCGATCCGACGTGTGTACACGAAGTTAGGTCGAATTGCAGAAAAGGCGGATACGGGGCGATGTCCGCGGATACGCGTTGATTCCGGGGTGCACGCACACCCGAATCAGCTTCCGCGAAATCCCGCACGTCCGTATCGACGAGGCGCACGTATCTGTGAAGACCGCGCGTGACCAAGTCGTCCCGTTTGGCGGGACGTACTCAGTTCCGGGGTGAAACAGGGTCTGGGTTTTTCCTGTTTTTGGATCGCGGTGTGCGATCACCACAGGACGCGATGCCCCGAACAGTTTGTCCGGACACCGAGAGGGTTATACAGGCATCGCAACGCAATTTGCGGAATCAAATTCCGAGCTACGATCAAAAAGTTACGGGTACCTGAACTGGTCCGAAAAACCCGAGTCCTTCGTGTCCTCATATCTCGAGTTAGGGCTGTGTCCGGTCAGAAAACCCTGTATCCGGCCGTGTCCGACACGCCAGGGACCCTAGGGTTAGGGTTTCGACTCAGGCGGCCAGAGGCGGCGGCACTGCGGCGGGGAACCGGCCGGAGGGAGCTGGGGGCGGTCGTGGGGCCTCGGGTCGGGTGCTGGGCCGCCGGAGGGAGCTGCGACGGAGGCTCTGGCCGCTCGGGCTGGGCGCTGAGGGGTCGAAGAGGAGGGGAGAAGGAGGCGGCGGCGAGGAGGAGGATGGGGGTCTCGGGTCGCCGGAGGGGCTCGCCGGCGGGGTGGTTTAGGGTTAGGGTTCGGTTTGGGGGTGGAAGAGGGCTGAGAGGGGAGAATTTTATAGGGGACGGCCGGGTGGTCGTGGCCGTGGGATCCGGCGGGGGAGGCGACGTGGAGGAGGGCGCGGCCGGCTCTCGCGGAGGGGAGGCGACGTGGCCGCGCGTTTTCCGGCGCCGGCGGGGGTCTCGGGGGAACTGGGTCGTGGGACAGGGGAGATGGAGCGGGTCGGGTCGGGCGGCGGGCTCCGGGTGAGCGGACCCGCCCGACCCGCTAAGAAGTGGGGGCTGGGCCGGGGTCAGGTTAGGGCCGGGCTGGGCCATGGGCCGGGCCAAAAGATATATAAAAATATATTAATAATAATAATATTTAAAAATCAGTAATTAATTAAATAATTAATTAATTAAATAGTAAAATACTTTTTAGGCATTTAAAAATAGGTCCGGGGTCCGATAAATTCCAGAAAAATTGCCCTAAGTCCAGTTTTTCATTTTACATCCAAAAATATTATTTTCATAGTATTTTAATATTGTTTAATACCAATTAAAAATCATTGAATAATTAAAACCCTGTTTTAAATTACAGAAAAAATCCCTGAAAATTCCAGAAAATTGTGAAAAGTCCAGTTTTTAAAATTTTGAAAAATCAGGGGGTTTACAGAGAAGTCAGGCCGGAGCTAGGGGTGGATCCGGTGGGGGATGGCGATGGGGATGGAGGAGAAGGGGGAGATCGGGTTGGTGGAGAACAGGGAGGGGGTTGGGGAGTCGAGGCCGGCGGGGGGGGGGGGGGGTTGACTCGCCAAGGGGAGGGGGTCGGCTCGCCGCTCCGGCGAGGGGGGGGTCGGCTGACGGCCGGGTCAGGGTTAGGGATTTGGTTTTCTTTTTATTTTTATTTTTTCTTTTATAGAAATTAAATTAGATATTTTAAGTAAAATATCTATAGATATTTACAGGATATTTTCGGGTGGGTCCCCCTCCAAATGGACGATGCAGGTTCACCGGCCAATAGGAGGCTGACACCTCATACAAAATTTTGCAGAAAAGTCCCTGCAATTTTATAAATTGCATAATGGTCCTATTTTGGAAAATTGCGCAATTACAAAATTGTCTGGGAAAAACATCCGATTCCTGAAAATGCTAAAATTCACAGAATTGAAGGGGAAAGCTGTGGGAGGGTCCTGAGGGGGTGGGGGTGAACCTGGGCAGGGGCTGGGCCTGGTTTTCTTGGGTTATACGGGCCATCGTATTTATTAATTAATAAATACTGCGCACGGTGTTCTCTAATTATTTAGAGGCAGGTAGGGCCATAATTTTAATACGGTGTCAATATACTAAATGTAGTATACTCAGTGTAGAATATTAACGTATTTTTGTTTGGGCAAAACAGGTGCATGTTGGGCCTCTAATGTCTGTTGGAACAGAAAATGGTACAGGTCTGGGAATTTAAAATATAGACGTTTGTAACGATATTTGTGCGTCTAAAACGAGGCTCAAAATAGAGTATCTGGGAGTTGCACAAAGTGCAGAATAATAGACTAGCATGTCTATGAGAGGTATGTGAACTTCGTTCGGAGATAACAGTCAAGGTAAAGCTCCAAATAATTCGGTAATGGACAGGTGCTCAAATCAATAGGATATGTAAGCAAAATAAATTAAAATATTGCCATAAATCCTAAATTGTTAAAAATAATCCTAAAATGCTGGAATCTGGTCGAGGGGGTTTACAGTTTATAATTAGAGGGACGAAGCAACACTAAAAATGGTACCATGTGGTGGAGCGTCAATGACACCTATATCAAGAAATGAGTGGGGCGCCATTAGAGCGTTCCGTGTGAGAAAATGAAAAAAAAAATGAACGGGACGCCAAGTCCCTCACATATAAATATATTTTTTTTATCACGGGGCTGTTATATTTCTATTAACCAACTAAATTGGCGTATTCCAAGTTCTTTTTAATAATTTTTATATTATCATAATTCGATACAATTTGAAATGGTTACTAATTTTTATCTTTTGGTTTATTTTTTTAATGTTAGATATTTTTTCAAATATGATTTCAAATTTATCAAAGATGTAATTCTTTAAAAAATAATTTGAAATCTTTGATTTTTTTTTCAAATCTAATAGTAGAAAAATATACTAGTGATAAGTTTGAAAAATAATTTAAAATCTTAATTTTTTTTTTCCAAATCTTAGATATAATTTGAAAATTTAGATATTTTTTCAAATCTAATTTAAAATATCTTAGAGATAAGTTCTTAAATATTTTTTTTTCCAAAATCTAATATTAGGAAAAATATCTTTGAGATTAGTTTGAAAAAATAATTTCAAATTGTTATTGAAAAAATTATATTTTTAACGAAAAATTTCGCTGAGAGCATTAAATATGAAATATTTACAATCAAAGCATTATATTTTCAAAATTTATATTCAGAGCATCAAAACGTCCTTTCTAAGGGCGATTTATGCTTTTCGTTAGATCTCTGTTAACTTTTCGTTAACTCTTTCGTCAAAGGAGGAAAAGAAAAAAAAATTATATTACACAGAAAAACGCCCTTTCTAGGGGCATTTTTTCTTTCTCTCTCCTCTCCTCTCTCCTCTTCGCTCTCCTCACTCCTCTCCCGCTCCCCTCTCTCTCTCTCTCCTCTCTGCTCTTCCGATATTCCCGACGAGTGCCTGGCCCTGATCTTCCAGCTCCTCGGCTCCGGCGACCGGAAGCGCTGCTCCCTCATCTGCCGCCGCTGGCACTCCGTCGACGGCCAGAGCCGCCACCGCCTCTCCCTCGACGCCCGCGCCGCCGCCGCCCATGCCATCTTCGCCCGCTTCGACTCTGTCACAAAGCTCGCGCTCAAGTGCGACCGCCGCTCCGACAGCGGCGGCGACGATGTGCTCAACCTCATCTCCGAATGGTGCCCCAACCTCACCCGCCTCAAGCTCCGGGCCTGCCGCGAGATCACCGCCACCGGCATGTCCGCCCTCGCGAAGAACTGCCCTAATCTCAAGAAGCTCTCCTGCGGATCTTGCACTTTTGGCGCCAAGGGGATCGACGTCGTGCTCCGCGGGTGCCCTCTTCTGGAAGAGATCTCGATCAAGCGGCTCCGTGGGCTCACCGACGCCGCTGGCGAGCAGATCGGGCCCGGCCTCGCGGCAAACTCGCTCCAATTGGTCCGTCTGAAGGAGCTATACAATGAACAGTGCTTCAGCCCGATCATCACTGGAGCGCCCAACCTAAGGACCCTCAAGCTCTTCCGCTGCTCCGGCGACTGGGATCGCCTCCTCGTCGAGAAGGCCGAGAAGGTCCCGAAGATCGTTGAGATCCATCTCGAGAAGCTGCAGGTCACCGATCGCGGGCTGTACGCCCTCTCGGCCTGCGCCGACCTCGAGGTGCTTCACCTGGTCAAGTGATGAGAGAGAGAGGAAAAACGCCCCTAGGAAGGACGTTTTTCCTAGAAAAAATGTCCTTCCAAAGTGCGTTTTCCTGTGTAATATATATATATATATATATATATATATATATATATATATATATATATATATATTCTTTTCCTCCTTTGACGAAAGAGTTAACGAAAAGCTAACGGAGATCTAACGAAAAGCATAAAACGCCCTTGATGCTCTGAATGTAAATTTTGAAAATATAATGCTTTGATTGTAAATATTTTATATTTTAATGCTCTCAGCGAAATTTTTCGTATTTTTAAAAAAAATTGGAACGCGGTAACCGAGTAAATTTATCTTTTAAAAGGTTACTAACTTTATCTTATAATTTATCATATCAAATATATTCTTTTAAGAACTTATCTCTAAGATATTTTAAATTATATTTGAAAAAATATCTTCGATTCCAAATTATATCTAAGTTTTGAAAAAAAATATCTAAGATTTTTATTATTATTTTCAAACTTATCTCTATGATATTTTGTCTAAGATTTTAAAAAATATGAAAAAATTCAAAATTATATTTGAAAAAATATCATATTCTAAATTTTGAAATTATATTTGAAAAATTATCTAAGATTTGAAAATTAAACTAAAAGATAAAAATTAGTAATCATTGAAATTGTATCTTAACTAAGTTAAATTTACCTAGGATGACAATATAAAAACAATATAAAAAAAGACAATTAATACATCTTAGCTTAGTTTGTTACTAAAAATATGTCAACTGTGTGGAAATATTATTTTTTTTATGTGGGACACCTAGTCTAATGAACGTTTGGTTCATTTTTTTTATACAAGACACCATTTATAGTGACGTTTTACCGTCGCTTCACCCTTATAATTATATATTTTTCAAAAAAAAATATTTTTGCTATAATTCATCCTTTTGTATAGAATTTTATGTTAGATTTTTATATTTTCATGAGGAGAATTTGAATTTGATCCTGATGGTAAATTTTAAATAATATGGAAACTTAAACGAAACTACCAGAAACCAAATCAACACAAAATCCAAACCCATTGGATCTAAAAATTAAAAATTAAAACATAAACATAAAAATTAAAAATTAAAAATTAAAAATTAAAAATCCACATATCTCTACTGAACTCGGTCAAAAAAAAAAATTTGCTCTAGTAAAATAATCTGCTAAATGTAAGTATAATACAAACTAGTTGTAGGAAGAGCGGGTCATTGACACGTAATCACATCCAGCTGTTAGATTTGATCATTTCAGGAGGACAAAATGGTCCTTGTGAGAGAGAAGTTGTTGAGCATTCGTTATCTTTGCAACTGTACGGACAGACTCGTGGTCCACGAGCGGTCCATATTGGGTACTGCAGACGGAGCCGGTGGCCCAGGACAATCTCCACCGTTGGATCCCAATGCCGAGTCTATGTCGGCTATCCGATCCCCTGGTTTCCACCCCGCCACCGGATCGCCGTACATATCGTGTTTTTTTTTGTCGTATCGTATCGGCGAGTTTGCGATGCATTTAAGAAAATATCGCAATAAATCCTCAGATCTTCCTAATATTGATCCGATATTAAAGAAAGGGGCAAATTAGAGTTTGGACCCTGATTTTTATATCAGCTTAGGGTTTGGATTCTGCTTCGTCCAATTAGAAAATTTAGATCCTGAATTTTTATTATTTATTTTATTTTTTATTATATTTTCTCTCTCTCTCATACTTGACAATAAAATATTTCTATATAAATTAGGGGGTATAATTGAAAAAATAAAATAAATAATAAAAATTTAGGATCTAAACTTTCTGATTGGACAAGTCAGGACCTAAACTCAGCTGGTATAAAATCTAGGGTCTAAACTCTAATTAGCCCTAAAGAAAGTAAGGCATCGTTTTGTTCGGGGAAAGGAAATGAAAGGAAATGAAAGAAAATGAAATCAATTCCTTACTATTTCCTTTCATTTGAGAAATTATAATTCCCATTGATTTTCTTTTCGATGTTTGAAAATGCCAAAAGAATTGGATGAGAAAGTGAATCCTTTGGTTGGATGGAGGGAACCACTTTCCTCCCTAATTTTCTTTCCATTGGAAATTACTTTTCTTTTCTCCTTAATTCATTTGGCTCCCAAACATAGGAAAGTAATCATTTTTCTTTTTCAATCACATGATTTCGCGAATCAAACGAGACCTAAGGGGATATTATTTGTATATTTTGTTCCACTTTATTATTTGTGTTTCTCTGTCTTACGGGGAATTGGCGAAGAGTTTGGATTGAAGATCAGGGTTGTCCCTGAACAAGTCCACCAGTTCCAGATTACAGATTTACTGGGACCCAAAAATTAAGATATAAGTTATTAGTTATAAAAAAAATTATGATGTAGTGGTTAACATAAAATAATTGTGGAGCAGTGGTTAACATATTGAGAGCAGATCTGCTATCCCAAATCCTATTTTGTCCTACCATGTTCCCCCTCTATGACATGTGGGTCCCGACAGTAGTTTGGGAGCAGATATGAAGATGGAGGCCAACATGTCATAAAGGGGGGACATGGTAGGACAAAATATGGAAGGGGACAACAGATCTGCTCTCTAACATATTAGTCTTGCACTCTGGAAATTTTTAGTTCAAATCTTGGTGATAAAAATAATTTTAAATTATTTTTTTATTATATATGAGAGCTCATTTTGAAAGTTCGTCTGGGACCATCATGAGCTAAGGATCGGTCATGTTTGAGATGAACAAATAACTCGCGAGATCGACTCGATAAATCGTTTGAATCGGCTTTACAATGAGCCAAGTTCGGCTCAAACAAAAGAGCAGCTAGTTAGTGAAGCGTGATTGGTAAGGAAATCAGACTTTGACATAAGCATATATCTCTATCTCTATTTTTATAATGAGGTTAGATAACGGCTCATAATTGAGCCATCTAAACCGTGTATAAATACTCCATTAATTATATTTTTAAACAATAACTAATTATAATTAAATAATTCTAACTCAAGTGGTTAAGATGGGAGGTATTTTTTGTTGTTGTTTGAGTTTGATTTCTAGGAACGACAATATTTATAATAATTTCATATTAAAAAAATTTAATAATTTTTTTACGCACATGCAATAACGGTACACGTTACTAGCATGGACGGATGTATTGGTTGGCTGGGGTGGGCTCCAGCCCACCCCAAATTTCTAATTTTTTTTTCTATATATGTAGCCTATAAGATCCCAGCCGACCAGCCTAGTCCCCACTTGCAGGAAACTTAAAATGTGGGGTCCTTATTTGCACGAAGCTTGAAATTTGTGGTGGAATTTCCTGCCGCTTCCCTTTCCATCACAATTCACAGCCTATCAATGAACTACTCCACTGCTATCTCCTCTGTCTCTAGAGGAATGATCCATTTTTATTTCCAGACAAAGAAAGAGAGCCGCCATTAATGACGAGGCCGAAGATGAAGCTGTTCTCCAACATCAGCGTACCTCTCGAGTCATCCACTCCCTCTCCTTCTCTCTCCAGCCTCCTCCTCTCCCTGCACAAGATGAAGCTCCCGAGGCGGTGTCGCTGAGAGCCGAGGGGGCAAGGGATGCCCTCGCGAAAACGATAGCAGGAGGTTGAGACAATGCGTGCCAAATCTATCATCGTCTGAGAAGAAGAAATCAGAGGTTGGTAGTTTTTTCTTTCTCTTTCCACCATCTGTTTGATGAAATGCTTGCTTTATAATCCTTTTTTAAGCTATGCTTCATGCTATGTCTTCTTAAAGGGTTTTTTTTTATATACAAACCTTTGTGTGCCGAAGAAGTTGATGGCTTCTCCTTATTTCCTCTGTTAAACAAATATTGACTAAAAATGATTCATTGATCAAATCAGAGTAATAATAATTTACTAAATCGCTAGTGATTGGGTTCTGTGAATTTTGTTCCGAATCGAGGAACATCTTTGTTCCAGAATGATAAATGTTGCATGTCGGAATTCTAAAACCGAGCTAGATGGATTAACATTAGCATCACTACAATCCTACCAATAAGTATTAATATCATCAGGTTCATTCACTTTATGTTGGTTTTGTAGGAGCAGAGGGTTGGATAGATATTTTATAGTGAGCGGAAAGTAGTAATAGAAGAACTTACAATGAACCAGAGTGAATATGAATATAAATTGTTGTCAGGTGTTTATTTTTTACGTATATTGGATACGGTTCTACATTGGTCAAATACAATATGGTATGGACAAGATGATATATGGACATGAAGATATAGACATGACATTCATTTGTTAAAAAAAAAATTCAAGACGTTTTAATAAAGTTCAGTCCAGGGTAAGCTAAAATCCTGGCTCCGCCCTTGGTTACAAATATAATATAAAAAGCCTAAGCTTCACTATGAAGTTTTTTTTTCTTCAAAAAAAATACTTTTACCTATATTTACTAATTAAGATTGTTCATTAAATTTAATATAAATATTTGAATAATTACATATATAAATAAATAGTAAAAAAAAATATTATTGATTGTTCTTCCCACGTAATATATATATATATATATATATATATATATATATATATATATATATTTGGAATCTGGAGTTATATATAACTTACAAGTTAAATTAACTAAAATTTGGAGGTATTTTGAACATGTGTGAATATGGATTTAGTTTTGCGCTTTGTTTTCCTAAATTACTAGAATCATACACTTGTAAGCTTCCACAACAAAACGATACTACAATTATCTTCCTCAATTTTTTGGACACAAAAAGTAAATCACATTTCCATCTGAATTTTTATATCAAATTTAATGTGTAAATCAGCGTTACTCGTTACCATTGAGTGTACAATTTCATACAAATCAAAATTCTCAAGGTTCAAACAGGTAAATCATCTCTACTCTTACCAAAAAATTCGAGATCCTACCATTCCAATATGCTAATCAACACCACTCATTTTCGTTAACTACATTTTAAAATCAGAAAATATGCAAGTCAAAAGGTGAATATTGATATTCATCTTCTATAAAAAAAAAAATCATAGTTGTTAGTTGTATGTGAAGTTGAAAGGGAGAAGATGTTACCAAAGAAAGAGAAAATAAAAGACGAGGGATGGAGGAAAATAAGAGAAGGGTTTCATAGGATTGGAGAGACCAGATGCAATTTGGAGTTGGGATAAAAATCTAAAAAAAATTAGAGTTTTGCTAACTCTACTTTTGAATTTTGTTTGGAGTTATGATTAGAGTTTATCCAAACTACGAAATTCTTGGGAAATTGTATCACACGTTTTGTTCCCAAGACTACAATATCTGAATCCAACCAACAAACCTTAATATGTGATTTGCAATGTCATATCAAGGCTTCAGAAACCCGTAACAACTACCACTAAACTTTCAGATTATAAGTAAAAAAATAGTTAAATATGCAAGAGGAAGAATATTCTAAACACAATTAACTCCTAGAGGTACACAACATGGCTCACATAAAAGTCACAAAAAGTAAATATAATAATAATGTAGAGTTGGCAAATGTCAGGCTTCTAAGTGCTAGCTCCCAGCAAAGTAATATCTCAACTATAAGAAAACAAAAACAAAGTTAAACCACATCATTAACGAAGTAGATGAATGAAAGCTAGAACGAACTAGTAAACAATAATTTCTAGTGGGGGAGGAATAAAGTTGGGAAAACAAAGTAGAAAGTAGAGATCTAGATGAAGAGGGTGGGGGGTGGCCTAAGCCCTTTGACTGTCTCCCTTTCTTTTCTCTGTGTAGCTTTTTACAGCATCAGTGGTGGTAGTTATTCATTCCAACTCCAACTCTCTCTCTCTCCATATGAGTATAATTATAACCTTAACACACATTCTAGAATTAAAGATATGGTCGTCGGTTATATATTTATATTCTAATACATTTCTAGAGGTAGAAATTCATTTTATATAAGAGAGTTCGATTCATGGAGCACTATATATATCCTTTTACTTAAAGTTTCGTTCTGATATTATGTTAAAGTTTATATCGCTGCATCAAAATTTTAGAATTATTGTGAGGGCACTCTCTCTAAACCAAGTTTTATCACTAGTTAAGTTGTTGCCACTGCATAACAGAAAATCTATAGTTATAGTAAGGATTAAGAGTTGTATATTTATATCATAACGTTTTCACAAGTGGAAGGTCAATTTTAAATGGAGAGTTGAATTCACAAAGCAGTATAATTTTCTTTTTTCCGAAACTCTAGAATTACAGTGAGAACTCTCTCTCTCTCTCTCTCTCTCTCTCTCTCTCTCTCTTAAATATTGACAAGTATGTTTTACTGTATGCATTAGGCAATTATGAGGTCTCACATTAGTATCAAAGACAAGTAGGAGAGTTGTATATATATAAAGAGGGACCTAGAACTCTCAGTTTCCCACTATATATATTTTCAGTAGTTTTGGTGTTCAAGACAACAGGGGACGTAAAAAGGAGAAAGGAATCTGAAGTGGGTATCTCATCCTTTTTTTTTTTCTTCCTCCTCTTCTCCACTTTTAGCTGTGCGGTTGGGTGATTTTCTTTGCACTGACTCAAGTGTTGTCATTCTTTTTAAATTGCTTGCCTACACACTCCTCTCCACTTGATCTCTGAAACCAATCCATACATACTTGCTCCCCCTCGCTATGCATTCATATTCTTCAAGGAATAGTATCTAGCAATTGTGTTGGATCAATTTATATGTTACATATTTTTCACTGTGTGCATGTTTCTTTTGAGGAATCTTCAAAACTTTTGGTTGTCAGTGTTTCTGTTCTATAACTGTTGCTGCTTAATTAGTTGAGCAGTGAGAAGAAGATCTCTCTATATATCTTTCTTGAACATCAATATTTAGATATGGATAGGTATAAAGAGATGGAGAAGAGGGACGTCCACAGTTCTAGTCTTTCCTCCGAGTGGCAATTCGGCATCAACCACTCTCCCTCCCCATGCCCACCACCAGCCTCCATTGCTGACACCTTCTATTCCGACATATTCAACCAGCCCGCCATCGGGAAGCCACTCCCAGCGGGCAGCTGGAACCTGGGGGCTCATCTCCCCGCGAGCCTCTCGCACTTGCAGGCCGACTCGGGGTTCGTGGAGCGAGCCGCCAAGTTCTCTTGCTTTGGTGGAGGCATGGTAGGCAGTACCTTCTCTGTCCATGAGCCGGTGACCCCTTACTCGAGGGGCCTGCCGGACACGCAGAGCCCTGCGAACGAGCAGAGGAGCAACAGGGGGAGCGTGAACGAGTCGGGGGAGGGGGACCTTAGCGGAGACGGCCAGGAGGAGGCTCCTAATTCTTCCCCCGGAGGAATCGGCGCCAAGAAGAGGAAAAGAAGCAATCAGGTTGGTAGTCTACTATATTGCACGAATACGGACACGGATACGATTAAGGACACGATACAGAGATAGGTACAATATAATTACCTATGTTGCACGAGAACAGACACGGATAAGGGCATGGGCACGATACGGATACTGACACCATGTTCCTGTATCCGTGCAACTTAGTTGGTAGTATGTTATTTTGTTTTTCTGTCTTCTGACAGAGGACAAGATACAGATACAGATACGGGATACAAAAAATTTCAGATAGGTACAATATGGTTACCTATATTGCAAAAAAACAGACACGGATAAGCGGGCATGGACACGATACTCGGATACTGACACCATGTTCCTGTGTCAGTGCAACGTAGTTGGTAGTACATTATTTTGTTTTTTTGTTTCTCATTCGCAATCTTATGATGAGTTTGTGCATATGGTAGGATGTGGAAATGGACACAGTACAAGGAGATACTTTGGTGAAACCTGAGCAGGCTAGCTCGACTTTGGCCACTGTCAAGCAATCTGGGAAGAATGCTAAGGACGGCACGGACGGGCCCAAGGAAGATTATATTCATGTCAGGGCTCGCCGCGGCCAAGCAACCAATAGCCATAGTCTCGCTGAAAGAGTAAGGTTCAAGCCAAAGTTACAGATGAGTACTTTTGCAGAGTAGGAGGTTTTTAGAGTCTGTTGGTTCGTGTTGATATTGTTGCAGGTTAGGAGAGAAAAGATTAGTGAACGGATGAAGTTCCTTCAAGACCTTGTTCCTGGTTGCAGCAAAGTAGGTTCTTTTGATGGTCTTTTACGCTTTGTTGTACATGTTCTCTCTTTTATTGTAAATTTTCTTTGAGGTGTTCTCTAATTTTTCTTGAGTTTATTAATCTGATGTGCCCCAACATGTCGATCCTTACGCATGTTTGGTTGATGAACTCCAGGTCACTGGAAAGGCTGTGATGCTGGATGAGATCATAAACTATGTTCAATCGTTGCAACGACAGGTCGAGGTACGATTCTTCTGGTCAGTCGTGGCTAGTTTCGGTGGCTGATGGACCGAAGGAAAATGACAGACAAAAACATACCCTTGACCATTTTTCACTTGGAGCACAAATAGAATTAGATTGGAGCAAAGTCCGAGTCCTACCTTGTATATGAGTTCTAAATATGAAAACCATGCATATGCTAATTAAAAGGACCTAAGGTTAGGTTCTTTTTTATATATAGTATATCATGTATCCATATATGAAAATTCAATTAAGATTAACATATGTTTCCATATATAGAACTAGAATAGGAAGGACTAGTACGTTGCTCCAATCCAAACCTCGAAGTGAAAAATGGTCATTGATCTATTTTTGTCTACCATTTTACTTCATGTGCGTTAGTAATGTGATTATGCATATAGAAGTTATAATTCAAGAGTAATGAAGAATGTAATTCCATTGTTCTGCCAGTTTCTATCAATGAAGCTTGCGGCTGTTAATCCGAGGCAGGACATCAACATAGAAGGACTACTTTCTAAAGATGTATGTAACATCATTTTCATTACTTTTATGATCTTTATGCTAGACCAGATGTTTAACTCTGTTGCATAGTTTCTTGATAGCGTTATGTATGGTTTCTTGAATTCTTTCCTACAACGTCGACAGATCTTTCACTTGAGGGGTGGCTCGGCCTCGGCTATCGGTTTCTCGCCAGATATGATCCATCCTCACTTGCATCCAACTCACCAGAGTTTGCTTCAAGCTGGGATTCCTGGCATGGCGAACCACTCGGAAACACTTAGAAGGGCACTGAATGCTCAGTTGACTGCCATAAATGGATACAAGGAATCTACACCTCAGGTTTTCCAACTTATACCAGACATTTCTTTTTTATGCTTATAGGGAGTATATAGAAATATGGGTTAATCTCTTCATATTGTGAGCCTGTAGAAAAGTTTATATTGACCAGTGGTAAAATGAGAAGTTACATATATGAGACTAGTTATGCCCCTTGCCTCCGGCACTCTTTATTTCTCATTTATGTCATTCAATGATATATTTAATGATAGTTTTATTCAAGATGTGTTCTGGGATGGACCATCCGGCTGGTTTGACCGATTTTAATCGGATTCGAGTTGGTCCGGGTCCAATTCGATGGAGAGAGCGGACGAGACGTGTCCGGCTCGATCAGATTGGCATCCGACCTAGTCCAGAACCGTGATCCGGTCCGCGGTGGACCAGGTCGAACCGGTCTGAGTCCGGGCCGGACCGATCCAGTTTTTTTTTTTTTTTTTACGATTATTTATATATAATCTATATGATATAACTTATATGTTAATAAATTCAAGTTAACGTTTATAGGTTTTTTGATACTAAGTTAATTTTGTATAATTTAAAAAATTTGTTAGAATTTTTTTTTTAATAATTTATGTAAAAATTTATATATACATTAAGTAAGAAAATTTTATTTTATTCATTTATATCAATATTTATATAATTTTAAGTATAAGTTAAAATCTAAATATTTAGAAGTTGAAAAAAAATTTCAAATTTTTTTTTAATAACTTATAAAAGAATGTATAAATCTTTTTTTAATTTAAATATAAATTTATAACTTAAAATTTAATGAAGGTATTTATATAAAAATAAATAAGTTAAATGTAAACAACAAGAACATTAAGTAAGAAAAAGCTAAAAAAATTTATTAATGACAATAAAATTATAAATGTATTATAGCATTAAGTAACAAAAAAATAGAAACTTGTAAATGATATTTTATTTGCATAAAACTTGTAAAAGAATGTACAAGTCTTTTAAAAAAATGTCGTCGTCCGTCGTCTGTCTTTCATTGAAGTTTATTGCTCAGCTCCTCCTTCAGTAGCATCTTCCATATTAAGAGATTGAAAGTCCAGCTCTGAGATATCGACACTTTCTTCTCTTGAGTCTTGAGTTCTTTGTTCAGCACGGATTCAATCTTGAACGCAGATACAAGCTTCCAAAATATCTGGCAGCAACCGACTCCTCTTCTTGCTTAGCATCCTTGAACCTGCACTAAAACAAGATTCGATGCTACCGTGGACACCGGGACCATTAGAATATCGCGTGCTATAGAAGAAAGTACATGATACATTTTTCGTGTCTCTTCCACCATTCTAAAATTGAATAATAAGATGAAGAGTCATCTTCATCTTCTTCATAAGAATTTAGAGATAAGGGCAATTCTTGCGTAGGTTGGGAAGATTATTTTTGTTTCTTCATTTGCAGTACACCTTTAGCATATGATAATTTAGATATAAAACAAGAGCTACTACCTTGAACGGTTGTACCGGATCGGGTGGATACAACTCTTTCTTCATATAAAATAATTAAACTATCTAAAATATCCTTAATTTCTACTTTCAAGCTACCTACGTCAACTCTCATATAATCTTCAAATTCGTCTAATAAAATAAATACACCATCTAATTTAATCTTGGGATAAAAAATCGAAGTCAAACAATATAGAAGAGATATATTACCCCAATATTTTTAAATTTTGGCTTCCATTTTGGAAACCACATAATCAAAACCAATGATATTTCTATATCTAGAAAATAAATGAGACATGTTAAGAATTTCTATTAAAGCTAAATGAGATGTTGGATAATAAACTTCAGATAGAATGGTTGTAGCATTGTAAAATAATTCAAATAATTCAAAAAATAGAAGTAGCAATTAACCAATCATTCTCCGTTACTTGATAATCAAAACTAGGATTAACATTACAATAATGTGTAATAACATCTTTAAACTTCACGAAAGATTTTAACATTAATTAAGTAGAATTCTATATATGTGGTGCATACTTAACAAATCGCCTAAAAGTAATACCATATTGTGTACATAAAATTATAAAATCTTGTTGTCTACTTGCAGAAGTGCTCGAACTCTGTAAACATAATATAATATTTTCTAAATTTAGTTGAAAGAATTCAAGACATTTTTGTACAATCAAATTAATAATATGACAAGCACATCTAACATGAAAAAGTCTACCTTCTAACATAGGCGTAAATTGTATTTTCAAAACATTAATAGAAGAAGTGTTATTACTAGCATTATCAAAAGAAATTGAAAATATTTTATTGTGAATATCATATTCACGCACAAATTGTATTATAGAGCCACCGATTACAGCGACGGTATGTAAAAATTCTAAAGGTCTTAGACAAATGATGCACTTTTGCAACACCCATCTTGGATCTATATAATGTATCGTGATACAAATATAAGCATAATTTTGCTTAGTATATATATCAGAAGTTAGAACTAATTTACTAACATGCATAAAACTTTCTTTCAAACCAGCCTTATCTTTTTGAAAAAAATTCAGAGCCTCTGCTCTAGCAGTAGATCTAGAAACTTTAGTAAAATAAGGATGAAGGCTATTACCTGCATAATTATTATAGAAATCACTCTGACCAAATGTGAAGGGTTGTTCATCACAAATAATATATCTTGCTAGCTCAGTCTTGTTACAAGCATCAGAATAGGTAAAGTTACTTATAGAAGATCCTTGACCACCGGTACTTAGCTGTGTTTGTCTAACCTGTAGTGTGTCTTTGACATAGCAACTTTCGTAGTGTCTTTTTAAAGTGTCTGTGCCATCATTTTTTTTTGTAACCCCGCTTACATTTATTACATTCCGCAGCCTTAGGTATTGGTTTTTGATCTTTTGGATCTAAACCGGTGCGCCATCGCTATCAGTGACAAACATTTTTGTAAAATAATTCCATAAAAAGAATTTTTTTTTCTATTGTCAATATTTGGAGCCGTAGTCACACTTCTAACTTTAGGAGGTGACATTTGTGTCGGTGGCGTAGAATCAGAAATATGATTATTTTCAAACATATTATTATAATAATCATAATTTGCAAAAGGTTAGTTTGAACCATTTCCATCCATATTTAAAAAAAAAAATCAAAAAATAGAGCAAAATTAATTACTTCTCTACCAAGAGAGAGAGATAGATAGATAGGAAAGAAAAATCTCAAATCAGAAAAAAAAATTGTTCTGTAATATTAAAGTTACTTGTAACATCTGCTAGAAGTCTAAAAAAATTGCAAGAAAATGTTTCGAGAAGGAAGAAGTTGGACTCTAGTAATTGCTTCCCTTCTAAATTTTGTAATTGCCTTGCTTCTAAACTTTGTAAAAGGAAAAAAAATTGTACGAGTGAAGAAATTGTGTTGTGTTTATTTTTCATGAATTACGGGCTATTTATAGAATTTTTTTGGGACCAAATGACCCCAAATACCCTAAAAAAAAGTTATTATAATAGGTATTTTGGTCATTTCTAGAAAAATGACCGAAAAACCCGTAAAACGGTCAAAAATCTGCCACTAAAACAGGAGTATTTTGGTAAAAATATTCCCCAACGGATATATTCAATAAAATAAAATAAATAAAAATCTGCCGAACCAGACCTGAACCGGGCCGGTTCGGACTGCGCTGACTGAACATGTCATAATTGGAACCGGCCCGAACGGGCCTGTCCGAATTGGACCCGGCCCGAACGGGACTGCCAACTATCCGGGCCGGGCCGGACCTGGCTAGCGGGTCGGATCCCGAGACCTAGTCCGGACCCGAGGAGGGGGAGTGGGCTGGACCGGACCGGTCCGTTGACCAGGTCCAGGCTGGCCGAGACCAGGTTTGACCTGGTCGGATCGGGACCGTCCTCCCTTTACAACACCTGAAGTATTATTAGTTTTTTTTTTTCTTTTGGACACGCACATTTCTCATATAGCTCCTATCTTTATTATCCTTTTATGTTTTTGACAGAAAACACGACTTAGACTTTATTATATGGATAGACAATAAGAAAGGTTCTTAAACATGAAGAAATTAATGACAACTTCGCCGCTATTGTTTGTTTTCCATGCTCTTGCTGATGAATCAATCAAGTTTATTGTCATTTTTTATTTCCCGTTATATTTGGTGTGAGCAGAAACCACCAAATAGCCAGCTCTGGTAATGTGTGTTTCTCTTTGGCAAACTTTCTTTATCGACCTCTGTTTCATTCTTCCTGAAAGTTTCAATAGTTCCTCAGTAGGACTTCTGGCCAGATTGGTTGATGATGCTAACTATGACAAAGATCATGACACTAGATAGTGAGTGAGTGTTCTACTCTGCTTAGTTTTGATAACTTTGTCACCTAAATGTCATTGAAATGGTACACAGATGGCGATTAATGCATGGGACGATGAGCTCAACAACGTAGTCCAGATGACCTTTGGTGCAAATGACTCCCTTAACGCCACAGGGCTAATCACTAAACCTCGCGACGGCTTCCCCCTGTGATTTAGCAGCGAAGCGTCCCAACGACGATGCGGCCGAAGCTCTGATCGTTAAAAGAACCTGAAGCTCGGCTGCATGCGCGCATACTAACTCCCAGAGAGAGATCCAATGATTCCGGTAGTGTAAGCTCTCCACAGAACCAAATCTTGTTGCCTAAGGGTTTGCTTGTTGTACAGCCAAATGTAGCCAGAAGACTTGCCTACAGAATATAACTGCATTACTTATTTCTTTGGAAGTACTACATAAGAGAAAAAAAAAAATCCATGTATTTGGGAAGAAAGAACATCTGTGACAGAAAATAACCATGGGGAATATGATCGTTGTTGTATCGTTCAATATGACTGCGATTTCTTTGTGCTAAGAGCATCAATAGTAAGGTTTATCCCAATTTCTAGATTTTAGATTCAGAATGTAGGAACTCATTTTGTAGAATAATAATGTTCAATTGGAGCTCTATGATGGTCCCATCATAGCCACATGAGTTATAGTTTGGAACTCAGAATTTTTATATTCAGAATTTAGAAACTCGTTTTATAGAATAGTAAGGCTCAATTTCGAGTCCTAATTTTTAGTTTCTATATTTCACATTATTTTTTTTTATCACATTATTTTTTGACCATAATCTTTGGGACCAAAGGTCATTTTTATCATTTTCTACTATTTTCCTACATATCCAATTGATTCTACATTTATTTTTTGTTATAAATTTGGATTTCATGATACATTTTTGAAGTCCATCTACTAATGATGCTCTAATACGCTCCGGTACATCAGAATTGAATTTCTTGACTTATAACTAAGTTAGCTTTTTTCATAAACTAGTTGAGTAGAGGGATGTACATGACTTTCTCACCCCCCTTGGGATAGCATAGGGGGAAAAAAATCAATAGAGAAGAGGAAAGAAAAAAATAACCAACAAGAACACGCAAAATTTAACATGGTTTACTTTCATATTGAGAAGCTACCTCTACGGCCGTAGCAGACAAATTTTTTACTATATTCTGAAAATAATTTACAAGTTGTACTATAATACTCATTTTATAGACATAGAATATTAGGACAACTTAATTACAAGTAGATCCGTAGTCATGATCCAATCACTCAAGCGATCAAACGTGGTTGGGAGTAGTTATTTCCATCTAATTAAGCTCCACAACAAAGAGCCGGTGACTTATTGAAGAGGCTGATACGGATACTTGTGGACCAACTAGGATCTAAGAAAGATCTCCCAGTAGTTGGGGAAAGGACCACCAATGCAACAGCTATGGTCACTCTACAGTAATTCTACCAACTATATCTCAAGATTTATGGCAGCAGTTCAGACCCAAAAAAAGAAGAAGACTGTCACGATTTAAATCACATATGTGCTCATTTGGTAACTGTGGTATTGTTCAGGAAACCAGTATTCTTGAACTTATACTTGATTTCCGGTTGTGAACAAAGCTAACTCTATATCAAGTTATCTGTTGATAATCTTTAAGGTACTATGGGTTCCTCTTAGTAAGATCTATTCCACGTTCTAGATTCTAAATTTAAAATGTAGGAACTCATTTTGTAGAATAGTAAGTTCTATTCTTAGTTTCAATTTCTAGATTTTGAGTCTCATCCCATCCATGAGAGCTACTAGATTGTAGTAATCAATTTTGTAGAATAGTAAATTTTAATTTGGAGCCTAATTTTCTAGATTCTAGATTTTACATTATTATTTTTCAACATCAATTTTTGACCACACAATCTTTAGAACCAGAGCTCACTTTATCATTTCCTAATATTCTCATACAAATCCAACACATTCTACATTTACCTTTTATTTAAAATTTTGGACCCAAAATTACATTGGAGAGTCCCAGCTACTAATGATGTAGAATGTAGAATGGGTTGGATTTGTATGAGAATTGTAGGAAATGATAAAGTGAGTTCCGTTCTCAAAGATTGTGTGATCAAAAATTGATGTGAAAAAAAAAATTGTAAAATCTAGAATCTAGAAAATTGGGTTCCAAATTGGGACTTACTAATCTAAAAAATGGGTTCATATAATCTAGAATCTAGAAATTGGGAGACCCAACATATAGCTTCTATGGGTGGGATGTGACTCAAAATCTAGAAATTGGAAATAGGAATGTGACTTACTATTCTACAAAATGAGCTCCTACATTTTAAATCTAGAATCTAGAATGTGGGATGGACCTTACTAATAATGCTCTTAGAAACATTCTGGTTGTTCTGTAGAGCTTCATCCGAAGAGGATACCAACCCTTTATCCAAATAAAGAACCCCGATCGACAATGTCATCACTCGTAAAATTTTCCAACATTGCAAAAACTTTACTGCAGTTCTTGATGACTCACATTGCTTTGTTAGAGTATCATTAGTAGTTGGGACTCTCAAATACAATTTGGGACCCAAAATTTTAAAAAAAAGGTAAATGTAGAATGGGTTAGAATTTGTACGAGAATGATAGGAAATGATAAAGTGGCTTCCGTTCCAAAGATTGTGTGGTTAAAAATTGATGTAGAAAAAAAATAGTATAAAATCTAGAAAGTTGGGCTCCAAATTGAGACTTACTATTCTACAAAATGAGTTCCTACAATCTAGAATTTAGAAATTAAGACGTCTAACTCTTAGCATCTTTGGTGTCACGTCCCAGTCCCAAAATACATAGGACTAAAATTACGTAGCATGCCAACCGTATGTATATGACAACTCCAATATGTTGAAAAACTATAACACATACATACGTTATTTTATGAGTAAATAATCCACAAGTGGTACATATATATTGTCAACACAAGTCATATGCAGCTATATCTCATCCACAGACACAATTAGAGAAGTACCAAAATAAATATTGAAAGTATCAAGTATGAAGCAATAAAAGAAATAATAGTCGGGTGGAGACAAATCCACTACCAAATGACTATATCATCTAAAATGATAGAGGAGAACCGAACTCCAATATAAAATAAATGTCAATAAAGAAAATAACAATAAAAATATCTATCGGCTATGAAGTAGTCATGGGTACTCAGGGGGTAAGACCTTCTCAACAGAAAATGATACATCAGTTTCAGGTCCGTACTCCTGTGGATAATCCTGATCGTCTATACCCGGAAAGGGACTAGGTCCTCAGAGAGACGTAACAAGATACATAAAAGCATGTCAGTAATGTACTGAAAGTAAACATCCAACAAGGTCACCTAACCAGTCTATGCGATATTCAGTTTAAGAACAATTTTTCGTGTATGGACAATCTGGCTAAAATAATGGGATGAATATAGTTCTATTGGAGATCCAAGGGCCAATGACATAACGTCTTTTGATTCATAGGCCTACAGTAAATAATGGGGTCTTAACGCCCCGCGTCTCCAGCAGAGCTTACTGGCAAATAAAAAAAAATGTAAAGGAGTCACATACGCTTACTCATTGTTCTCCCAACCCAATGTTACTAACGTGTCAAATCCATAACACGCAACACCTCTAGTAACTGCTAAGTCTGCTAAACTAATATATCTCTATTAGCAGTTATTTCTTATCCATCGCACGACCTTTACGTAAAGGGGGACAGCCTATTACGCAAGTTCGTGTCCTACATGAGACTCACAACATGTGTCAGGGCTGGATAGATATAAGAATACCTCACCTCCATGGGGTGGTCTCGTATAATTAGGTCAACATGCAAAATAAAAATAAGAGACGAGACAACGCAACCGTCGTTGCACCCAAGTATTTCTTGGACGCACAATTTTATATATAAAAAAGTAAATAGAAATAAACAACAAAAAATAAATATATAGAAAATAAATGTAACTAAATAGTACTGTGGTACTTGCCTGGCAAACAATCAGTGTAGTATAGACGTCCAAACGACAAACACAAGAAATCAGAAGCTATGGACTCTAAACGAACGTCTCCGGATGCTGAAATAAATATCTCCAATGTTTCCAGAATCAACTGGATAGTCAAAAAATATTATTCTTTCGTCCAATTTGGACATAGGGACTTCGGGTCAAGGCGATGTCGATATATGACCCGTTTTGCACTAAAAAATGTGCCAAGGTCAAAAGTCTCTAAATTGGACAAATTATAGGTCAAACAAATCCTTAATGATGGTACGAAATGAACGCTATATTCATTTTTGGATTCTGGTGAGGTGGTCACAAAATCGCTTGTCAAGTCAAATCGCGGGGCCCACGAAACGGCGATTTGTCGACTTACTCGGAATCGGATGAAACTCGGGTCACAGGACATGTAAAATGCTACGAGTCTAGCGGCGCAAGTTCCGTGGTAATCCGATGAGCGAACACAAACTAATTGGATATTTTGCAAAATGCTAATACGAAAGATTTTTTACGGATACAGGTTAATTCCGGCGCGCACACACGTCCAAATCAACTTTCACAAAAGTTCACACGTCAGGATATACTATACGCGCCTTTTGGTGCAATTGGTACGCGACGAGGTGGTCACGCTTGGTGGGGCGCACTCCGTATCTTAAAATTTTAGTTGCTGAAAATATAGTTTTTGGTCGTTATGTAAATAGAATAATTTGACGAATATTTCAAACTAAGAAAAAATAAAAGAATAGAAATAATCTTGCTTATTTTGTGAATAAGTCCCTTCAAATAGATTTTAAAAATATGAAATGAGTTTGTATATAACTGGGCATGAACAAGAGTACTTGGACTCAATTTTTAACTGTTTCGAACAATTTTTTGTCCAACTTTCGTTCGACTTTTCGATCAATCCAGAGCACCTAAAATTATTTTACTTAGATGGATTCCTATAGGGTCATATTATGAGTGTATACGAAAAAACCGATCGAAAAATGAACCAGAGAGGAGGAAGTTATATGACCTAGAAGTGGAGGTCGTGGAGCAGTGCAACTGCGGACTGCTGTGTGGATCCATACGAAGATGGCAGTTCCGGACGGCCTGGGGTGGCGGTCAGGCGGCACAGGGGTACAGCGTCGGGGGGGTCCAGGATGACACCTGGAAGTCGGGTGAGGATCTGGGGTTAAGATTTAGGTATATGATTAGGGTTTGGTGTATGGTTTATATATATATATATATATATATATATATATATATAAGAAGGGATCCATATCCTCCCATTTTTGCATCCCCCAAGCATCCTCATGATAACAACCATTGGATCTTGTTTAAGTCATATAATCTTAACCATAAAAAAATGAACGGTTAAGATTAGATGACTTAAACAAGATCCAACAGCTATGAAAGAGGGGATGATGGGGGATGCAGAGATGGGGAATGTGTAACGACCCACTTTGCATCAATGCGGATAGCCGATTCAAATGACACAAGTGCGATGACCCGACCGGCTTTGCTCAGCGATAAGACTTGCTTGAGGCAAAGGATTTCAGACTTGGCCCTTCAGGAGTTCAGACTTAGACTTTCAGAGGCTCGCTTGAAGTATCACTCGACCGAGGCGAATCATCGCTAATGTGGGTGGCTATGATGAACTTGTCTTTGCTTTAGCCAGCACACTTAAATTATGGACGATACATGCTAGTCGCTAAGTGAATCATCCCTTGCATGATAATAAAGAATACAACACATCTAGCTAAGAAAATAATCCCATCTTATATATTTTGCATAGAATATGGAAGTACATCGGTTGAACGGAATGGTATGTTCGTTTTACAGTTCTTATAATTTTACCTCGTAGATATACTTTGCTCCTTATATGTTCTTTCAAGTATATTGCTTCATATATCTTGAAATGCTTGTCACATAGATATTGCCTCAATATGGAAGCAAAACATAGATCCTGGTTCACTTTCCTGTGGCAGGAAGACTATCAAACTAGTCGTTCTAAGCCAAATAATAGAAACATGAAAAGTCTTCGGGACCATTGGGTTGCCAAGGCAACGCCCAAACTGGGAGCTGCAAAAAGTTGTAAAACGTCACGATAAATGGTGCATTGAATGGAATACACCAGATCATGAAATCCCTGAATGAGTAAATGCATTCGCACTATGTCAAGTAGCTATGTTCATTCAAAGGCCTTAAAATGTTGCATATAATAAAAGCTTAGTGTTGATGGACAATGGTCATGGACAACCTGTGCACAGGCTTATGGTTCCTGCAGACGGTACGCTAGCTGTTCGTATCGGGGCCGATCCGAACCGGTCAGGAACATTCTGATAGTCGTTTGCTTCTGACTGAAAGGCGTATAGCGGGACTCGCTACCTGTGTCGCATTCCATTCCCGTGCCGAGACTACTATCTTGTCCATGGCGGCTTGTCAGGTCATAAGACCAATTTTGTATCATTAGTATATTTCATACGTAGCGACAACCCACGTATGGGCTCGTAGGAACTTGTGGCAAGTAACGGATGTACGATGCACTATACATGTAGATCATTAGTTGGACCAAGTAACCTGATGCTTGAAACACATTTGAGTAGTCTGAGTAAAACATGCCTTTACAAGTATAACATGTCAGTGTAAAATGAGTATAAGATATCTGATTAATCTGCAAAACCTAAGTCACAAAACAATATGAGTATGATAAACTGTGTATATCGTGCACCTGGTTTAGAAATACGCTCGTAGCATACATGTGTTCGTTATGCAATATTGGGATTTCTATATATATATATATATATTCGTGCTTGGTTTTATACTTGGACAGGGAAGGACAAATGGTAAGTTGGTAAGTATTGTCGTATTTCTTGTATATCGCACGACGCACTGTCATACGAGTTAGGCTTTGAATCTTATGACATAAAATTGATCCTAAGGCAAGACTAGAAAGATAACTTAATAGTTGGTGTACGAAACTAATATAACGTGCTGGATTTATTGAGCGGGCGAGAAGCCTCCCCACCAGTGCATTCATGTACTGATAATCCACCAGATTGCTTCCAGGGTACAAGAGAACCTCGTTCGGTACGGAATGCCCCATCATGCTCGTTGAGGCATAGATTTCTCTCTGGAGCCTTGGAGTGTTACGTCCAGAGCTGAAGCACATATACAGGACATAATGTTAGAACATCGCCTATGTATTATTCCAAGATGTAAGCCGCTTGCACGCCTTTATTATTAGAAAGAGAGAGAGAGCTTGAGCGACTTATAATCTTGGCCAAGCATCGCTTGTAACCTTATTCATTATCAATAAAAAGAGCTTGTTTATGTATTCATACTTGTGTTATTCTATGTTTTCGATAAATTGACTTGGTGAACTAGTTATCAACGGTCGTTCCGGTATTTGCCTTGCGTGGGAGCAACTCCAGGCTCACCTGACATCACGTCCCGATGGAAACGATTGTCCTGCGGGAGCGCTGGCACGGTGATTCACGCCTAGTGGGGACGACCGATTCCTGCGGAAGATCAGGGCATGAGATATTGGTATCAGAGCATGGCTTTACGTCCTTGGACTTCTTATCGATTCTCTCAGTTTTGAAAGCTTGTTCATGGGTTATGTTACAGTGCTCTCTCTCAATGTTCCAATAGAATATTCCATACAATGAGTCTAAATATTTTTGAAAGTGCACATAAATGATATGATTGCTTGTACGAAATTGTGAAGCGATGGCCTTTGTGACAACCTGAGTCAGACTTTGTGGAAATAGACTCGTGTTAGAATCTGCAAGTTATATGTGAACCAGAATACCCATACGTGAATACCAAGCGGGTTAGTATACGAGATAGAATATCGTTCAGACAATTAGTTATGCACACAGCCTTTCGGCTAAGTTGTATTAAGTATCGCCCTATAAGACCCTGGGGTACGAGCAAGTTTGCGAACGAGATTGGGATATCGTTCAGGTAAAGATAAGTCAGACTTAGAATAGCTATCAGTAGAAACGTTATCGGAGTACCACTAAAGCGAATAATGAGAATCGTGTTTGGATTTTAAGATATAGTTTGGACGGTTATTCGTAGTGATAAGTTACGATTCAAAACATAGTTTGTATGGAAGACTATCGATAGAGGTGGATACGAGACTAAGATCGTCAAAGGCAGAGAATAGGGACCGTGATAGAGTTCTAAGGAACGAATTAGATGTACAAGTGAACGATACGAACGTGATTCAGGAGTTAATAAGATGACTTTATGAGTGGTGTATTAGATAGTCTCAGGATTGAGCAAACGAATTGAGAATAAAAATAAACTATAAGGATTCATAGAGTATAGCTCAAACCCTGAGTGGTGTATTGGTCGGCTTAGAAATGTTCGAACGAATCATGGATTTCGGAGTATTAAATGAGTCTAGCAGCAAGCGACGAGATTGTGTAAAGCCTTAGTATAAATAATGCCTAGCAAGTAAGCGAATTCGAAGAAATCATGTAGGATATGATTCGAACAAGTTAGATTGAGTTGAACAAGGGATAAGGCTTATATCGATTAGAGATTCAAAGGTAATGAAAATCAAAAACTTGGTCGAAAAAACTTAGTAAATTGTACGAGCGATTTTGAAGTGAATCAAACGAATTAAAACTTGAGTTGAGATAGAATAATTGGGAAAATGATCGGAGTTAGTGCAATTGGAATATGGCGCAAACGGATAATAGCGCGCATGGAAAATTTAGATTTGAGTAAAATATTGCTCGGATAGAAATTAGCCCGAGAATGAATATTGTGGTTCGATGAAAGAGATAAGCGATAACGGATTCGAATTGAAGTTTGGAAGAACGATCTTGAATCTAGTTCGAAAAGATAACCTTTAAAATTATTTCCAACGAGAACGATTATCCTGCGGGAGCGCCGGCGTGATAATTTCACGTACGGCGGGGATAATCAAACTCACGGAAACATATTCGATGATTATTCCAAACGAACTCGATGAATAGAACGTATCAAAAGTGGATAGACTTAGGCTTTGAATATTTAAAACTTAGTTGTTTGAGGAATGCTAGAAGTAAACTACGGATTGATTAAACGGTAACATTGAAGTTGGATAATTTTGCTAGATAAATTATGATCACGGTATGAAAGGACATGACTTGGTGGATAAATATATATAACTTGGATGGAGCAAGGTAAAATGATAAGGTGTCTCGATCATTTCGATGATAAATATATTGTTTGACGTTCTTGTCTTGTACGATTGAAATTTTATGCTTGTACATGCGTCACGTCCGGGTTAGGACGGTTATCCCACGGAAGCGTTAGCGTGGTGATCTCACGTCCAACAGGGATGATTGAACTTACGAAAGACCAGAGCGTGATAATTAAAGGATCGACTTGACTTGTGGTTCGACACGATAAGGCGAGTTTTCGGATACAAATGAATCAAAGTATTTGGAGGAGGAGTTAGTCTAGAACGTGAAGTAAGATATGCTGGATGGTTTCATGAACGGATACGTAGATTGCGTGGAACGACTTAGAGTTTATTATTTATATCGATAATTTAGAATAGAATTGTGACTTTGTGGTCTAGGCTTAGAAAAGAATGGATAGGTGAATTCTATCAAACGTAATGGAGGAGATAGACTATACAAATCAATGGATTTGACCTGCGACATGGATATATCATGGATTTGATTGAAGGAACGTGTCTTAGGAACAGTTTTGCCAAAATGAACCTAGATCCTGTGCAAACGAACGTGTTGATGTGGATAGAATGATCGGTGCTCAATGTTTAGAAATCTGAGTGAAACGAACTTGGATAGAATATCCCGTACGAAAGAATAATGGTTTGACCTTAGGAATTTGGGATGAGTATCGTGTAACACAATTGTTCGATAAGAATCATGAACTTGTAATGTACCTATGACCTGCTGAGATGACCTATCGAATAGGAAGACGACCCTATACTGAGTGAAAGAATTGTGTGATCGACTTTAGAGAATTACTTGAACAAGCTATAGAACAAGGGAAGCAAGACTTAGAGTTAGGCTTGGGTTGATAAATGTATGCTATGTTTAAATGTGAACGAAATAGATAATAAGACTTGGATGCTAGTCGGCTTATCAGATAGATCGTGCATAACAGTAGTGCAATACTTGGTTTGAGTGAGATTGAAAATGACTTAGATTTTGATTGACCCCGTTGGAAGTATCATTGTGATTCGTAAGACGAGAACCCGAAAGGTTTTCGCGAGTAGCTTATCCAAATTCACTATCGCTAAGTTTGGTTGAATGCATATGTTTGAGGGATGCCTTGAACGTGTACACGATCCAAGACTCAGTGATATATTGAACTCGAGTGCAAAGACTTCACTATTGCTAAGTTGGTCGACATGCATATGTTAGAGGGACGTCTTGAATATGTGCACGATCCAGACTCGCGATATGCTGATCTCGAATGCTAGTGCAAGTAAAAATGTTAGATTCGCATGGACGAGTATAACAAATTGAATAAGTTGCCTCAGCCTAGATCATCATTTGTGATGGATTATAACATACTCCACGTTAAGCGATATATGTTCCGCGCTAAGTCGCATTAAAGACCGAGTCAGAAGTTGGATTGAATGATAGAGTCATTCAATGAGGTAGACCTAGCACACACGTCACACAGAATGGGAGGTAAGTAGGAAGTTGTGTTCGAACGGATCTAATGATGTAGATTGATATGCTTGAGTTAGATTTGGTAGTGTGCGATAGAACGATTGCACTCAGGAAGTCTCGAGGACGAGACTTGTTTTGAGTGGTGTATAATGTAATGACCCGCTTCGTATCAATGCAGATAGCCGATTCAAACGGAAGTGCGATGACCCGACCCGCTTTACTCAGTGAGATGATTTGCTTGAGGCAAATGATTTCAGACTTGGCCCTTCAGGAGTTCAGACTTAGACTTTCAGAGGCTCGCTCGGAGTATCGCTCGACCGAGACGAATCATCGGTAAGGTGGGTGGCTACGATGAACTTGTCTTTGCTTAGCCAGCACACTTAAAATATGGACGATATATGCTAATCGCTAGATGAATCACCCATTGCATGCTAATAAAGAATACAACACATCTAGCTAAGGGAATAATCCCATCTTATATCTTTTTCATAGAAGATAGAAGTAAATTGATTGAACGAAATGGTATGCTTGCTTTACAGTTCTTATAATTTTACCTCGTAGATTTACTTTGCTCCTTATATGTTCTTTCAAGTATATTGCTTCATATGTCTTTAAAATATCGTCACATAGATATTGTCTCAATATGGAAGCACAACATAGATCTTGATTCACTTACCTGTGGCAGGAAGACTATCAAAATAGTCATCCTAAGCAAAATAATAGAAACATGGAAAGTCTTCGGGACCGTTGGGTCGCCAAGGCAACGTCCAAACTTGGAGCTGCAAAAAGTAAAACGTCAGCATAAACGGTGCATTGAATGGAACACACCAGATCATGAAATCCCTGAACGAGTAAATGCATTCGCACTATATCAAGTAGCTATGTTTATTCAATGGCCTTAAAATATTGCATATAATAAAAGCTTAGTGTTGATTGTCAATGGTCATGGACAACCTGTGCACAGGCTTATGGTTCCTGCGGACAGTACGCTGGTCGCACCGGGGCCGATCCGAACCGGTCAGGAATATTCATATAGTCGTTTGCTTCGGACGAAAAGGCGTGTAACTGGGCTCTCTACCTGTGTTGCATTCCATTCCTGTGCCGAGACTATATCTTGTCCATGGCGGCTCGTCAGGTCATAAGACCAAGTTTGTATCATTAGTATATTTCATACGTGGCGGCAACCCATGTATGGGCTCGTAGAAACTTGTGGCAAGTAACAGATGTACGTCGCACTATGCGTGTAGATCGTTAGTTGGACCAAGTAACCTGATGCTTGAAACACATTTGAGTAGTCTGAGTAAAACATGCATATAAAAGTATAAAATGTCGGTGTAAAATGAGTATAAGACATCTGAGTAATCTGCATAACCTGAGTCACAAAATGATATGAGTATGGTAAACTATGTATATCGTGCACCTGGTTTAAAAATATGCTCGTAGCATACATGTGTTCATTATGCAATCTTGGAATTTCTATATATCTACATTCGTGCTTGGTTTAACATGGTTTTATACTTGGAAAGGGAAGGACGAATGATAAGTTGGTAACTATCGCCGTGTTTCTTGTATATCGTACGGCGCACTGCCACACAAGTTAGGCTTTGAATATAATGCCATAAAATTGATCCTAAGGCAAGACTAGAAAGATAACTTAATAGTTGGTGCATTGAACTAATATAACGTATTGGATTTGTCGAGCTGGAGAGAAGCTTCCCCACTAGTGCATTCATGTACTGATAACCCACCAGATTGCTTGCAGGGTGCGGGAGAAACTCGTTCGGTGCGGAATGCCCCCTCGTGCTCGCTGAGGCTTAGAGTTCTCTTTGGAGCCTTGGAGTGTTGCGTCCGGAGCTGAAGCACATATATATGACATAATATTGGAACATCGCCTATGTATCATTCCAAGTTGTAAGCCGCTTGGCATGCCTTTATTGTTAGAGAGAGAGAGAGAGAGAGAGAGCTTGAGCGACTTGTAATCTCGGCCTAGCGCTGCTTGTAACCTTATTCATTATCAATATAGAGAGCTTGTTTATGTATTCATACTTGTGTTATTCTATGTTTCTACTAAATTGACTTGGTGAACTACTTATCAACGGCCGTTACGGTATTTGCCTTGCACGGGCGCAACTCCAGGCTCGCGCGACATTACGTCCCGATGGAAACGATCGTCCTGCGGGAGCGCTAGCGCAGTGATTCGCGCCTAGCGGGGACGACCGATTCCTGCAGGAGATCGGGGCATAACAGAATGTGGATCCCTTATATATATATATATATATATATATATATATATATATATATATATAGAGAGAGAGAGAGAGAGAGAGAGAGAGCCATGATGGCTCAAGGCTGAGGTGATTCTACTCCCTGTTCTCTAACATGTTGTTAATAGAATAATTAATACTTTTATTATTCACTAAGGAATGGATAAAGAAATTTCAATTCTGTAATTCATTTAAGTTCTAGAATGACTACTTCTAGGAATAACCAAGGTCTAATGGAACGACACCCAAGTCATGTTGGCTATGTAGGCCAGGTAGGCCATTTCAGCCGTAAAAGACCAGGTAAACTATGAAGGCATTCTAAATCTTTTATGTTTTACTAATTATAAATTTAATTATCCATAACATAGTAATATAATGGTATTCTTCTATCTTTGTTACTAACTTTTTCAGGAACAGCGGGTAGACCCTCTTACTTAATCTTTGGATGAGTAACCCATTGTCCATTGGGGACAATAAAAAGACCCTGTTAAAGGGCAAATTTATCAAAAATGCTCAAATGAGCGAGTTACCTTTAGATCTGGAGGAACACAATAAATGGACTATCCCTGGCGTTAAGCCAAAGGATATCTATAAAATTGGTTGGCTTGATTCCAAGTCAGCTATAGCTATAAAAACTATGGAAATGACTGTTCAAGTCAATGATACTGAGCATTTTATCAAAATCTTTTCTAAATTTCATTTAAAGTCAGGATACTGACAGATTCAAATTGAAGAAAAGGATAAATACAAAACTGCATTCACAGTTCCATTTGGACACTATGAATGGAATGTTATGTAATTTGGCCTAAAAAATGTTCCTTCTGAATTTTAGAATATTATGAATGAGATATTTATTCAATATTCTACTTTTATCCTCTCATATATTGATGACATACTTATATTCTCTAATACTATTGAAGAGAATTTCAAGCATTTAATTTTTTTAAGCATTTAACTATTAAAAATGGTCTTATTATTTCTGCTCCTAAAATAAAGTTATTTTAGACAGAAATAAGATTTCTTGGTCATAACATTGTTAATAACACTATTATACCCATTGACAGGAGTATCGAATTTGCTTCAAAAAATTTTGATGAGATTAATGACATTAAGCAACTTCAGAGATTTCTGGGTGCTCTTAATTATGTTTCTGATTTTTATAAAAATATTACTATGGATACAAAAAATTTGTATCAAAGATTGAAGAAGAATACTACTCCTTGGAGTATCAATCACACTAAAGCTGTTCAGCTTATTAAGTAAAAGGTCAAATGCCTACCTTGCTTACACCTTGCCAATCCAGACTGGTCAAAAGTTGTTGAAACAGATGCCAGTAATATTGGTTATGGTGGTATACTCAAAAAAATAGATCCCAATAACAAAGATCATGTGTAAACCCCTGATTTTACAAAAATATGAAACTTGAATTTTTTCACAAATTTCTGGAATTTTTTGGGAATTTTCTGTAATTAAATTCAGGGTTTTTAATTATTAAATAATTTTTAAATAATAATAAATGATATTAAATATTATGAAAATAATATTTTTTGGTGTAAAATGAAAAACTGGACTTAGGGTAATTTTTCTGGAATTTATCGGACCCCGGACCTATTTTTAATCACCTAAAAACTATTATTTATTTATTATTAATTAATTAATTATTTATTATTTATTTATTTATTCATTTATTTAAATTTCAGCCTGGCCCAATACTCCGAACCCGGCCCATTCGGCCCAAACCCAACCGGCCCAGCCCCCTCCTTAACGGGTCAGGTCGGGTCCACCCGAACCCGACCCGCACCCGCCTCCGACCCGCTTTTACCTCTCTCCCCAGACCCGCCCGTGCCCGCGTCTTCCGGCGCTCCGGCCGCCCGCTCGGCCACGCGCCGCCCAGCCCACGTTCCCCGGCTGCCTCGTCGGCCATGACCCGCGTCCTCCGCCGCCTTGCTCGGCCCCGTCTCACCGGCCACCGCCTATTTAAACCCTAAACCCCCTCTTCTCCGGCCCCGACCCCGACCAACCTCAACGCCGCCAGCCTCCGGCAACACCCCGACCACCCGCCGCTCCTCCTCTCCGCCGTCGCCGTCCCGCGCGAGGCCGCCAGCCGCCAGCAGCTGCTCCCCTCTCCTCCTCCTTCCTCCTCTCCCTCGCCGCAGCGTCTCCCCGACCCAGCACGGCCCGCTCCGGCGCGCCGCCGCCTCCGGCCAACGCCGCCAGCGCTCCCCCAGCCGCCCTCGACCGCCTCCGGCCTTCCCCGCCGTCCGAGCCGCCGTCCTCCGCCTGGGAACCACCCTGAACCCTAAAACCCTAATTCTCCTGTGTCGGACACGTGTCGGACACGTGTCGAACACGGTTTTTTGGGTTTTCTGGGACCCTGTTCAGGTACGTGTAACTTTCTCCTCGCTGCCCCATTTTTAATTTCGTAAATTGCGTTGCGAAGCCTGTATGACCCTCTCGGTGCCCAGACAAACCGCTCGGGGCATCGCGTCCTGTGATGATCGCACACCGCGATCCAAAAACAGGAAAAATAATGACCCGATTCACCCCGGAACTGAGTACGTCCCGCCAAACGGGATGACTTGGTCGCGCGCGGTCTTCACAGATACGTGCGCGCCGTCGATACGGACGTGTGGGATTTTGCGGAAGTCGATTCGGGTGTGCGTGCACACCGGGATCAACGCGTATCCGCGGACACCGTCCCGTATCCGCCTTTTCTGAATCAAGCCCTAACTTTCTGTACACACGTCGGATTGAAAAGAAACTTACGCCATCGGACTCGTAGCGATACGCTGGTCCTGTGACCCAAGTTTGGTTCGATTCTGAGAACGTTGACGAAATCGCGTGTCGTGGGCCCTATAGGCCCCGTTCGACGGACAATTTTGTGATCGGCTCATCGGAATCCAATTCTGGAAGTTCCGTTGGGTTCGTATTATCGTTCCTGACCTGTTGACACTAATTTTGGTGAATTTGGAAACCTTTGACCCTGACACATTTTTCGGTGCAAAGCGGGTCCACATGCGGACCTCGTTTTGACCCGAAATTACCGTTTTTGTCCTTGTCTCCAAATTGGACTCAAGGACAGGCGTTTCTAGCTAATTGATATCTTCTGAGCATGATGGTAATGTTTATTTCAGCATCCGGACTCATTTCTGAAATATTTCCCCGAGACACAAAATCGTAGTGGGATCCAAACATCAGGCAAGTACCTGCACTTCAAGTTTATTCTTTATATTGTGATAATTAGTTCCTTGCTCTACTAGTACCATTGGATGTTACACGTAGTGTTAGAACACTGGATTTCATGTCTTGAATACTGGATTTCATGTCTTGCTTTTCGTGTCGGGTGGGAGAATACTAGGAGGCATGTAGTTTACCCTTCCCCCTGTCGTGACTGCTAGCTGTTGGTACGCGACTGTACCATCAGTCTTATACTCGATTATTCATGTCTGATAGTCGTCTATGACGGCCTGATTAGCCTTATAAAATCCTACATGCCAACTACGTATTCTAAATAACACAAGTTCACACACATAGTTCTTGTCTTGTTGCAGTTCCTGTTGTCTTGTTGTAGTTTTCATTTTTCTGTCTCATTTATTCCTGTTTTACTCATATCCCTGTTTTACAGCATTTAACTCTTAGCTATTGTTATCACTTATTTATGCATATTCTCAACATGATACTTAGTCAGTTCTTTTCTACTTGTCATAAATATTAAGTTTAATCTTGTTGTGCATTTGGTACTTTGCTCCTTTCCTGACTGGATCCGTTGACATATTAGGCGATGATGAGGACTATGCCCCCACCTTTTATGGCCCCTATGAGGTAGCAGATGATACTTTTGAGGAGCCGGTTCCTACTCAGGAGACTACTTTTGAGGAGTAGTTAGCCAGTTAGCTAGTATTTTCTTTCAGCATAGTAATCGGGTTTGTCCCCGATTTATCTTCTGGTTCTGTATTAAACTATGGATTTGTATATCACATTTTGTCTTATGAAATCTTAGCAATTCTATTTCCCTGTCATTATCCTTGTCTATTTATTCTTGTAGATGAGATAGATTTAAATTACATGTGAATATGACCTAGACAGTGTACTACCGCCGACACTGCGGCGTATGCTGGACGTACCCACGTACTCGTGCCCGAATATCTGGGTGCGGGTCGTGACATCATGCTATCCTTGTTAGATACCATTCTGGTAAATGGGATAATACTCAAATTAATTATTCTATAATTAAGAAAGAACTTCTTTCTATTATAAAATATATTCATAAATTTCAAGATAATTTATTAAATAAAAAAATTCTTACTTCGTACAAAATCTATAATCTAGAAAGATGTTAAGAATCTTGCTTCTAAGCAAATTTTTGTTAGATGACAAGCTGAACTTGCTATATTTGATTTTGACATTGAATTTATTAATGGCAAATATTATTCTCTTCCTGATTTTCTAACACGTGAATTTTTGCAGTAAGATGTCAAGCAGTGCTAGAGGACGAGGCAAGTCCAAAGGGATGTTACGTCCCCAGGACTCTTTTGGTTTTCAAAAGGTCATCTGCCGAAAGCCACCACCCACTGAAGCTGGATCCAGCTCAGATATCAGGGGAAAGCAGTCAGTAATTTATGTTGATGCTCATACTATTTCTTACAAAGAAGCAATGAAAATTGAGTTCATCTTCTTTAAAAAAACTAATTCTGAGAAAATCATTAAGCTTGAAAAATGTGATATTCCTCTTATGAAGGATCCATGGAAACTTCATAAAAGATATCTTGAGAACAGCTTTATTCCAGTTATGGGTAAACATGTAAATATTTATGAGGGTATTCTGATTACCACAAAATCTATTACAGTTGAGCACTCTGCTAAACCAAACTCTTTGGAGACGGCTTACAACAAGGTAATCATCAAAAATATCCTTACTCCACAAACTTGGGGGGCTTCATCCTAATCGTGAACAACAGCTTTCCAATGATAAGGTGGTTGTCTGCAGTTATAATTATTGGGATTATATCCAGGCATTTTATAACTTTTTATACTATGAGAATTTCCAGAGAACTCATTCGTGGTTTATTCGTATTTGTCCTGAAATTCTTCAGAACGAAATACCTGCAATTCTTCAGAACGACTAAACGTTCTCCCAGACACAACTCTGATATTTTGTATCAGAGCCATGATGGCTCAAGGCTGAGGTGATTCTACTATATATATATATATATATATATATATATATATATATATATATATAATGGAGAGTCGTCCACAGTTCCACAGTTCTCGATATTAGAGGTAAGCGGGTCTGTGAGGGAGTTGGGGGTAGATCATTAGGATTAGTATTAGAGATTGGTTTGATGTTGCGGTGGGTGGTGGTGTTGCTTCCTTCTTTCTTTCCTTCTTTTTTTTTTTTTTTTGCTTTCCTTTCTTTTTATTTCTTTTATTTTATTTTATTTATCTATTATTATTTATCATTTCATAAAAGCATATATTTTATGTGTTTTATACTTTCTATTTCCATTTTTATTATTATTATTATTTAACTTTCATTCATTTTCACATGTACAATTATGCCTATACTAAATTTCATTTGTCGTATTATTTAGTTGTACCCATGTATTGCCATGAGTATAAAACCTAATACATATATATTAATTATTTATTTAATTAATTAAAAATTTTAGGGTGGTTACATTTGGGTAGGGTAGAAACGAAAATTTAGAAATTGGAACTAGAGATGTAATTAGAAATTGGAACTAGTGATGTAACTTACTATTCTACAAAATGAGCTCATGTATTTTGAATCTAGAATTTTGAATGTGGGATGGACGAATCATCATTAGTAAGGCTCATTCTCGGTCCCATTTTCTAGATTCAGAATTTAAAAGTTCATTTGGTTGAATAATAAGTTACATTTCTAATTTTAATTTCTAGATTTTCGGTCTCATTCTACCTATTGGGCCTAAGATTTGGGCCTCCCAATTTCTAGATTCTAAATTGTAGAAACTCATTTTGTGTAATAGTAAGTCATAATTTGAAATTCCACTTTCTATATTCTAAAATTTTATATTATTATTTTTAACATCAATTTTTGACTACATAATCTTTAAAACCGAAACACACTTTATTATATTTTAATATTCTCATTCAAATTTAACTCAGACCACATTTACTCTCTTTTTATATTTTTATATTTTAGATCAGACGTTTGTATTCTAGAGTTTCAACAACTAATGATTTTCCAATTTTTCATCTTATTGCTTGTACTACTTCTCGATCTGTGCGACATATACAGCTGCCAATTGGCAGTATATATGGTAGGTGGCAAGTAAGCATCAGTATCGCTTAAGGTGTTGGCTTACTGTTTCTGTGAATAGTGAAGAACAGTTCAGTCCATTACTCGTTGACCAAGTCCAAGTGTATTAACCAACAGGAGCAAACCATAGCCATCAAGTTTGTTCGAAGCTATTATGAGGTTGTGATGTAGGGTAGGGCCCTACACCTTCAGATAAGTCCCTAGGACGCCCCAGGGTCAAGGACGGACCTATATATGGACCGAGCTGTACTTCTAGTCCAATAAAAATTGTTAAAAAAAAAAAAATTATCTCAATTTATAACCTAACCTAATCCCTATCTAAGACCATATTTGGATCGCGAAATCTGCACCATGGGAAAGGAATATAATTCATTTACGTACTGAGTTGGACTTAGTCCAATCAAAATTTTAAAAAGAAAAATCATATGGCACCATCCCAAATTACAATCTAAGCCAATTCCTATCTAAGACTATGTTAGTTCGCAAAATCTGCACCTTTGAAAAGGAATCTAAATCATTTATACTGTATTTGGATGTAAAAAATATTAGTGTTTTTATTTTTGTACTAAGTAAAGGTAGTCCCACATTGACTACACCACCAAGTGAATATTTCAATATAATATTTTGTATGAGTTGAGGTGTGCACATAGGATGTGGTGGAGCACATGGATGCCATATGGGGGTATTTTTCTAAGAGAAAAAATAATTAACTCCTTATGAAAGCATTTATGCTTTTTGTCATGCTCTTGAAAATATTTTCATATGAGCTAAGCCCTTAGCGACTCGGACGCAAAGTGGCGCTTTGTTGACGCACTTTGCAAGTTAGCATCGTCGCAAGGCGCTTGTGCGCGAGTTTATACTCGGGTTGCGTACGCGTGTTGCATGAGCGGGTGCTGAATGGACGTTGAGCAGACTATGCATTGGACTGCGATTGTGGGATATCAATTTTGTATATTGGTTTTTTAATCCCACATCGGAAAGAAGAGGAGGATGGGCTTCCATCCTTTCCTATATAAAGAGCCTTCTAGCCTCCTTTTGAGACAGACCAAAAAGTTGAGAAAGATGAGTCCAAAGGAGTCCGTTCGAGTCACACAAAGAGGTGAATAGGAGCGTTCCAGAAGTTCTCTTGTGAACTTGCTGGCTCCTGGGAGCAGATCCTCAATAGAGGACGAATCTTGCTTTGAGCAACGGTGGTCTTACTGCCCCAGCAAGAATAATTTTTTATTCTGTCTTCTACTCCTTTTTTCTTCTTGGTTCGTTCTGTCTGATTGCAACTGCATTTTGCAAGGAAAAATGAAGGTAGTTTTAATTTATTGTAATCTGTTTTGTCTGTCTGCAACTGCGATTACAAGGAAGAACAAAAAATTTGGTTAATTCTGATTCTTTTGTAATCTTGAGAGCAAGTTGTAATCAGAATTCTTATATAGTTCTTCGTAAAAATCGAGAATAGTCAGAGTAAAAACTTTTGTGTGAACCTCTGATCTCGACAACGCGTTCTTCCATCTTTGGTTAAGCCTCGGGACTAACAATCTCAAAGCAAGATCCGAATAAATATGAGGAACATCTGTTCAAGTCTTCTGGACACAAGTTTTCATAAATTTGAGAAGATTAACGGAATTCACTTCGAACATTGGGATGAGGGAAGGAGTAATTTGTCAATTGTTGAAAGTGAGTTTTCGGTACCTACCATTTTCGAGGATGGAGGAGATAGAGACTGAGGGACGCGCATTCCAGTTGGAAGAAAGATTACAAGATGATCAAGAATTGCAGAGTATGCGCACAAGGGGCAGACCTTTCTGCATGGCAGGACTTGGCGCTTTGCAAGACTTGGCGCATGGCAGCAAATTGGAAGTTTTGGCGTCTTGGCGCATGGCAGAGCTGGACGCATAGTGTCTTAATGCGCATAATAATCTCTGCGCATGCAGGACGCGCATGAAGGCTTATTCACATGGATTGGCGCATGATGGCTTATATGCATAGATTGATACATGGTGGCTTATGCGCATGTATTGGTGCATGGTGGCCTATGCACATGAAGGTCATTGCACTATACAGGACTTAACGCATGGCTAAAATTAGAACTTGGAAGTAGAACCAATCCGAACCAATATAACAAGGTATAACTAAACTTAGTTTATTTGATTACTTAACTTGGTTGCTATGATTGCACAGGTTAAGGAAGAGATGTTGATCAAGGTCGAACCTTTCAGTGATGATGGTTTTGGTAGCAAGCAAGGATCAAGCAGAGGATCTAGGGATTGGGATAATGGTTCTGAACTTCGAGAAGTTATAGTCAAAGGAGTATGTGTAGCAACGTACCAGTGATTATCAAGGACCTGATCTCAGGAAGTCTGTTGCAAACTTGAGGGTGAACATCAATGTTTGTCATATGGTGATATCTTGGAAGGAGACATACTTTGAAACAAGGCATTCAGTTTCAAATGGATGTTCGAGCTTCTGCTTGTGACTGAAGTCTCATTGTAAGAGTTGTGGGACCCCAGACTAGGACATGTACTTCGTACTGCCAGATGTCTGGTCTAGAGTTTATCTCCAAATGTGGGGGTAAGGAGGTGAAGAAGTCTAAGGTCTGTGCGCAAACAAAGATCACAAGAAAACTGTTCAAACGGGTATGCCGAAGTACAGATCTTTTGGAGTTGGTTCACTCAGATATATGTGACTTCAAGCAGTTCTCCACAAAGGCCAAAAGGAAGTACTTTATTACTTTCATCGACCACTACTCGAAGTACGCATTCGTCTATCTGCTCTAGTTAAAAGACGAAGCATTCGAGAAGTTCAAGAAGTTTAGGACTGAGGCTAAACTTCAAATGGGGCAACAACTCAAGAGACTCAGAAGTGATCTAGGCGGAGAGTATAGGTCAATTGAATTCGCATCGTTCTGCAAAGAAAATAGAATTATCAATGAGACAACTGCTCCGTATTCTTCTTAATCAAATATAGTAGCTGAAAGGAAGAACATGATGTTGACAGAGACGATAAAATTAATATTATTGACTACGGGTCTTCCAAACTACTTCTGGGGAGAAGCTGTGCTGACGGCTACGTTCATTATGAACAGAGTGTCATACGCAACTTTCGATGTCACTCCTCAGGAATTCTAGTTCAGAGTCAGACCCAAATTGACCGTCATCCGAGTGTGGGAGTGTCTGAAAGAAAGAACAAGACGTTGACAGAGATGATGAACTCAATACTGTTGACTACGGGTCTTCCAAACTACTTCTGGGGAGAAGCTGTGTTGACGGCTATGTTCATTCTGAACAGAGTGTCATACGCAACTTTTGATGTTACTCCTCAGGAACCCTGGTTCAGAGTCATACCCAACTTGAACGTCATTCGAGTGTGGGGGGGCTGGCGTCTGTGAAGCTTCTGGAATTAAAGATTCAGAAGCTGGAATCGAGGACTACAAAGACAATATTTCAGGGTGATGCTGGAAAGAGTAATGCTCAAAGATTTTTTGATATCTAATTAAATCATAGCATTGAATCTTGCGACGCAGAACTCCTCGAAGATATATTTGCAAGGCACATGAACATTGTTATCGCGAATATTTTGAAAAATAGTGTGGGTACACAGGAGGCTGAAGCTTCCAATGAAGATGTAGTCCAAGAAGAAGTTGTCATCCCAACGACAATGATCGAACCAATCACAGAGCCGGTGTCTAAGCGAGTGAGGAGAGTGAAGGACTTCGAAGAAGATTTTTTCACCTATCATGTGGAAGCAGATCCGCTTACATATGATGAGGCGATGAAGACCAGAGATACTGTCTTCTGGAGGGAGGCTATAACCTCCAACCACACTTGGGTGTTGGTCAATCTTCCTGAAGGAGATAAACCAATCATATGCTTATCAGATCTTCAAGTCGATGAAGATGAAAGAAGACAGAACAGTTGAGTTCAAGACAAGGCCATCTGCCTAGGGGTTTTCTCAAACAACAGGGGATTGAGTTCTTTGACACATCGATGAGGGCGTCATAGATCAGGATGATGATTGTCGTAGCTGCTATTCACCAGCTGATTATTTATCAGATGATGGAAAGACAATGAGTCTTGGATGAAGACAGACATGAGAGATTCGCGGACAATAGTCAAAACTATTGTCATTTAGGTTTGAAGACAGTCTGTAAGTTGGTGATATCTCGATACGGCCTGAAGTAATTTCCATGATGTGGCAGCAGGAGTTTGACAAGTCATCTAGTCAAAGTTGTCGCAGGATCAGCGAGACGAACAAGTGTATGTACACGAAGTTTGCTGATAATGGAGGAGTCATCGTTTGTATCTATTTGGACGACTTGCTAGTCCTAGTTGTGAAAACAGAAGTGTTACTTACAAAGATATCTTTTTTGTCTAAACTCAGGACATGGGATTGCGGATGTCATCCTGAGGATATAAGATAATCCGGATGCCAGATGGGCTTGCTTAGTCACAAGCTCTCAGCATAAAAATGTTGATCACATGCTTTCGGTATCAAGGATGGTACTCCTCAGGTGTGACATGAATATGAAGCCAAATCCAAGAAAAAGCGTCAGACAGTTGGTGTACTCGAGCATCATAAGGTGAATGATTCAAGCTACGTATACGACCGGGACTGATATAGATTTTGCTGTAGGGATGCTGAGTCATTTCACAAGCAGTATATGTGTTGAATACTGAAAGCTGTGAAGAGAGTCGTCAGAATTCTCATGAGAACTCAGTAGTATATCTACTACCAAAATATGATAAAATAGCGATGTTTTTAGCGACGTCATGATAAAATATCGCTAATATTAAAGCCTTGAGCGACTCTAAAAATAAAAGTCGCTATACGTCGATGTTGGCGACACATAGTGACGTTTAGCGACTGTTTTAAACCCCCTGAATTTTCAAATTATTAAATCTTGGATTTTTTCCAATTTTCTGGAATTTTCTGAGAATTTTCTGTAATTAAAGTCAAGATTTTCAATTAATAAATGATTTTTAATTGGCAATAAATAATATTAAAATATCATGAAAATAACATTTTTGGGTGTAAAATGAAAAATTAGACTTAGGGTAATTTTTCTGGATTTTTCTGGGCCTCAGAACTATTTTTAAATACCTAAAAATTAAATTTAATTAATTAATTAAATTAAAACTGTTTTTATTATTATTATTATAATTACTATTATTATTTATATTTATATTTATTATTTTCTTTCTTTTTCTTCTGGGCCGGCCCGGCCCAGTGGGCCGAAGCCCAGCCCAGCCCAGCTACCCAGCCCGCCTGCCATTCGGGTCGGGTCGGGTTCAGCCGAACCCGACCAACCGTCAGCCCGACCCGCCCGCGTGCACAGTCCCCCCACGTCCCGCGTCCCACGCCGGCCGCCGAGCGCAGCGCGTCCCGCGCCCCGCTCGCCGCGCTCCCCGCGCCCACGTCGCCCCGATCCGCCTTGGCCGGCCCCCTGCAACCGCCTGCTCCCCTTATAAAACCCCGCCCGCCTCCAGCTTTCCCCCACACCGTAACCCTAGAACGCCACCCCTCTCCGCCTAGCTCCGCCGCTGCTCGCCTCCGCTCGCCCTCGCCGCCGTGAGCCGCCCAGCGCCTCCCTCCCCCTCGGCGCCGCCCGCCGTCTCCTCCCGCAAACCGCAGCAACCAGCAGCAGCAGCCGCAGCCGCCGCTGCCAGACCTCCCCGCGCGCCGCCGACCGCCAGAAGCTCAGCCTCGCTCCAGCGACCAGTCCCCCGCCCTCGCCGGCCGCCCAGTAGCCGCCCTCCGCCGTCCACGGCCACGCCCCGACGAAAACCCTAACCCTAGCCCTAATTTGAGATTCCGTGTCGGACACGACACGGACACGTCTCGACCCTGATTTTCGGGTCCCCTTCAGGTACGCGTAACTTTCGCCTCGTAGCTCCATTTCCAATTCCGCAAATTGCGTTGTGAAGCCTGTATGACCCTCTCGGTGTCCGGACAAACTGTTCGGGACATCGCGTCCTGTGGTGATCGCACACCGCGATCCAAAAACAGGAAAAATCAGACCCTGTTTCACCCCCGGAACCGAGTACGTCCCGCCAAACGGGACGACTTGGTCACGTGCGGTCTTCGCAGATACGTACGCACCGTCGATACGGACGTGTGAGATTTTGCGGAAGCTGATTCGGGTGTGCGTGCACACCGGAATCAACGCGTATCCGCGGACATCATCCCGTATCTGGCTTTTCTGCAATTTACCCTAACTTCGTGCACACTCGTCAGATCGAGACGAAACTTACGCCATCGGACTCGTAGCGATACGCTGGTCCTGTGGGTCAAGTTTGGTTCGATTCTGAGAACGTTGACGAAATCGCGTGTCGTGGGCCCCATAGGCCCCGCTCGACGGGCGATTTTGTGTTCGGCTCATCGGAATCCAAATCTGGAAGTTCCGTTGGGTTCGTATCAGCGTTCCTGACCTGTTGACACTAAGTTTGGTGAATTTGGAGACCTTTGACCCGGACGCATTTTTCGGTGCAAAGCGGGCCCACCAGCGGACCCCGTTTTGACCCGAAACTGCCGTTTTTGCCCTTGTCTCCAAATTGGACCCAAGGATAGGCGTTTCTAGCTATTTGATATTTTCTGAGCATGATGGTAATGTCTATTTCAGCTTTTGGACTCATCTCTGGACTTTTTCCCCAAGAACTAAATTAACCAGATCCAAACAACAGGCAAGTACCTGCACTTCAAGTTAATCTTTATATTGTGATAATTAAATTCCCTGCTCTACTAGTACTCTTGCTGATTACACGTAGTGTTAGAATACTATATTTCATGTCTTGAATATTGGAATTCATGTCTTGTTTTTCATGTCGGGTGGGAGAATACTGAAAGGCATGTAGTTTATCCTTCCCCTTGCCGTGAATAATAGCTGTTGGTACACGACTGTCCATCAGCCGGATCTCGATTATTCGTGACTAATAGCCGTTCATGACGGCCGGATTAGCCTTATAAACCCCTACATGCCAACTAAGTATTCTAAAAACAAACACAAGTTTCATACAGATAACTTCTGGTCATGTTATATTCTTGCTGACTGTGTAGTTTCTTTTCCTGCTCGTTTACTTCTGTTTTCTCATATTCCTGTTTATAGTTTTGACTCTGAGATATTAACTTTCCTTTATGTAATTTCCTTAACATGATATTCAATGTTTAATTGTCATAAATATTTAGTTTAACATTGTTGTGCACTGTGTACTTTGCTCCTTTCCTGACTGGATCTGTTGATTTAGGCGATGATGAGGATCTTGTCCCTACTTATTATGGTCCTTATGAGGGTACAGATGATACCTATGAGGAGCCAGAACCCACCCAGGAGACCCCTGCTGCAGAGTAGCTAGCAGTAGCTATCTTTTATTTTATTTCTTATCTTATTTAATCGGGTTTGTCCCCGATTTTATTTGAAATTCCTGTATTAAACATTTGAATTGTTGTCACATTTATTTCAGTTGCAAATTTTAAGTTTCTATTCCCATTATTATCTTGCCTATGTTAATTGTGAATGAGTTAGACTAGTTTAGATGGATTGACCTAGACAGCGTACTACCGTCGACTCTGCGGCGTAGGCTGGACGTACCCACGTACTCGTGCCCGAACTTCCGGGTGCGGGTCGTGACACGTTTTTATGGTGGCCCATACAGGTCCTATCCTAAAATAGGGTAATACCCTAGGACAGGGTATGGAATAAAATTGAGGATTCTAGGAAAAGCTCATTCACAGTATAGCGTCCTTATTTCAATTCTTGATATCATTGCTGCTCAATTTTTTCCTATCGCCTTTGATTTCCAAGTATTCTATTCTGATCTTCCTATCCCTTAATCTTTCAGAATGGTCCAGACCAGGAATACAGTAGGAGGCACATCAGAACCAGCTGAGCAGAATGTGCCCGAGACTCTTGCACTCCCGCCGCCTCCATCTGTCCCGGCAGTTACCCTAGATGGGGCACAACTGCTAGGAGTGTTCCAGGGATTGGTGGAATCCCAGAAAGAACAGACGGCACTTCTGCGGACCAGCCTCTCAGAAGCTCTTAAGCCCCAGGAGTCGTCACTCAAGAGGCCAGGGAGTGCCAAAGACTTCAAGAATCTGAGACCCCTGGAATTTTACGGAACTGAGGGCATTCTCTATGCCGATGAATGGATAGAGAATGTTGAGAGACTCCTGAAGACTGCCCGGGTCCCTGATGACCTCAAAGTGGAGTCCGCAAGCCTGCAACTGTTCGACATTGCTCGAACCTGGTTCAGAGATGAACCTCAACTATCTGCTCCCGACATCACCTGGGAAGATTTTAAAAGGCTATTCAAGGAGAAATTCTACCCCGAAGTGGCTCGGAAAGCTCTCGAAAGCCAATTCGAGAGACTAGAACAAGGTAACCTATCTGTTGATGAATATACTGCTGAATTTAGCAGGTTAAGCCATTTTACGGAGTACATGGTTCGTACCCCGGAGGACAGAGCCCGTAGATTCAAGAAGGGGCTGTCTCCGGATATCCGCCTTGTTGTAACCACCAGCCGAGCTCGTACCTATGAAGAAATCCTGAGCGTGGCACAAGGCGTAGAGAGAGATATGGGGCACAAACTGAAGCGAGAAAGAGATACCGGAAATGCGGGACCCAACAAACGCCCTTTTCAACAACAACAACAGCAGAGGGCCCCGCAGCAAACTCAGCGTCCTCTCCCTCGAGCTCCAGCACCCCAACACCAGGCTCAGGGACAGAACCAGCGAGCTCCCCCTTGCAACTATTGCCAAAAACCAGGCCACACTTGGCAAGACTGTAGAAAGAGGCTAGGTGCCTGTCTCTATTGTGGCTCACCAGCACATCAATTAAGGGACTGTCCTGCTGCTCAAGGACGCCCAGCTGCACCAAAGGCTCCAGGCCAGGCCAGGCCCCCAACAGCAAAACAGAGGGGACCCCCGCTTCCAACTCAACAACAACGCTTTGCTCAGCACCAACAGCAGCAACAGAGGGGTGCACCGCAGCAAGGCCGTGCTTATGCAATGACTCTGGAAGAAGCAGAAGCCACAGCAGACGTGATCACAGGTTCTGTGCTTATAAATTCAATACCAGCTATTACTTTATTTGACTCTGGAGCTTCTCATTCATTCATGTCAGTAGATTTCCTTATGAAGCATAGCTTAACCACTAAACCCCTTAGAAATTGTTATAAGATCATTACCGGTGGAGGAATCATCCCGGTTAGTGATGCCTGTAACAATTGTCCTATTTCACTATGTGAAAGAGAACTGTATGCTAGACTACTTGTAATGCCAGTGCCCAGTTTTGACATTATACTGGGTATGGATTGGTTAAGTCAACATCATGCCACAATAGACTGCCACAGAGGTAGTGTAATCTTCAGGCCACCTGATAAGCCAGAATTTGAATTTGCTAGAGGTTCTAGGGAAATGGGTAATAACATAATTTGTGGAGCCCTAGTAACAGAAGAATTGCCACCTATCATCTCTGAATACCTTGATGTCTTCCTTGAGGATCTTCCAGGCTTACCCCCAGACCGAGAAGTTGAATTCTCCATTGACTTAGTGCCAGGAGCAGCACCAGTATCTCAAAATCCCTACAGAATCAACAAGAAGGAGATAATAGAACTAAATGAGCAAATCAAAGAACTAGAAGACAAATGCTTCATTAGGTCTAGTGTCTCACCCTGGGGAGCTCCAGTATTATTTGTGCCCAAGAAGGACGGAACATCCCGAATGTGTATTGACTATAGGGCCTTGAATGCCTTAACAATTAAGAATAAGTATCCCCTGCCCAGGATAGATGACTTATTTGATCAGTTGAGTGGAGCTCGGGTCTTTTCCAAGATTGATTTAAGGTCTGGTTACCACCAAGTAAGGGTGAGAAAAGAAGACATCCCTAAAACTGCTTTCAATACCCGGAACGGACACTACGAATTCTTAGTAATGCCGTTCGGGTTGACGAATGCTCCAGCAGTTTTTATGAACCTAATGAACAGAGTTTTTTAGCCATATCTAGACAAATTTGTAGTGGTCTTCATTGATGACATTTTGATCTACTCCAAGACCCCCGAAGAACATGAAGAACATTGGAGGTTAGCCTTGGAGACTTTGAGGAAGGAAAAACTTTATGGGAAATTATCTAAATGTGATTTCTTCCTAGACAAAGTAGAATTCTTGGGACATGTTGTGACTGGGGATGGAATAGCAGTAGATCCTAAGAAGATAGCTGCAGTAGAATCCTGGCCCACTCCAGACTCTGTAGCTGAGATTAGAAGTTTCCTGGGACTAGCTGGCTACTATCGGAAGTTTGTGAAGGACTTTGCTAAAATTGCGGAGCCCATGACAAAATTAACAAGAAAGGATGAAGAGTTCACCTGGACTGATGAATGTCAGCGTGCCTTTGAGGAATTGAAGAAAAGACTGACTTCTGCCCCTATTCTGACCTTACCTTCCGGAACCGGAGGTTTCGCTATTTATAGTGATGCTTCTGGAAAAGGTCTAGGTTGTGTACTGGAGCAGAACAAGAAGGTAATAGCATATGCCTCTAGACAGCTTCGACCTCATAAAAAGAATTATCCAACTCATGATTTAGAATTGGCAGCTGTCATTTTTGCTCTTAAACTTTGGAAGCATTATCTTTATGGAGAAAGGGTGGAAATATTTACAGACCATAAAAGTCTAAAATATATCTTCACTCAGAAAGAGCTAAACATGAGGCAAAGAAGGTGGCTGGAACTAATGAAAGACTTTGATATCACTCTTCAATATCACCCTGGGAAGGCAAAGGTAGTTGCTGATGCTCTAAGCAGGTATCCTATGGCGATGTACTTGACTATGGACAGACACCTGCTGGAGGACTTGGAAAGTTTAGGTATTGAAGTAATTATCCCAGGAAAAGAAGGCCAAATGATGAACTTGCAAATTCAGTCTACTTTAATGGACAAGATCAAGGAGACTCAGTTTCAAGACGAAGGCCTGCGAAGCCTTCGAGGTCAAGTGCAAGCTGGATTAGTAGAAGAATTCAGAATTCATGAAGATGGATCACTGAGGCATGGCGATAGATTATGTGTACCTCAAGGAGACATAAGAGAAGAAATCATGCAAGAGGCACACAGATCGTAATACTCTATACATCCAGGAGCCAACAAGATGTACAAGGACTTGAGGACGCATGTTTGGTGGCATGGCATGAAAAGAGAAGTAGCCAGGTTCGTATCTCGTTGTTTAGTGTGCCAGCAAGTCAAGGCAGAGAGGCAAAGACCTGGAGGATTGCTTCAACCCCTACCCATTTCGGAGTGGAAGTGGGAACATATCACAATGGATTTTGTTTCCGGACTTCCAAGGACACCTAGTGGTAAGGATGCAATCTGGGTGATAGTAGATAGACTGACCAAGTCGGCACATTTTTTACCCTTCAAAGTGGGGCTATCTACAGAGAAGCTGACAGATCTATATATCAGACATATTGTTAAGTTACATGGGGTTCCAGTAAGTATTGTCTCCGATCACCTCTCACTTCTGGAAGAGCTTACAAGCCAGTTTGGGGACTCAACTCAATTTTAGCACAGCTTATCATCCCCAAACCGATGGACAATCGGAACGTACAATCCAGACACTTGAAGATATGCTCCGTACATGTGTTCTAGATTTTGGAGGATCCTGGGAAGACTACCTACATCTGGTGGAGTTCTCTTATAATAACAGCTACCAAGCCAGTATCGAGATGACTCCATTTGAAGCTCTGTATGGACGAAGATGTCGTACCCCGCTATCATGGGACGACGTTGGAGAAAGAGCCTTGCTGGGACCAGAGATGGTGATCGATTCAGCTGAAAAGGTAAAGCAAACAAGGGACAGACTTCGAGTGGCTCAAGACAGGCAACGACATTGGGCAAATAGCCACCGAAGGCCCTTGGAATTTGAGGTAATTAAATTTATGAAATTCAAGTCAATTTAAATATTTTGCCTATGGAACTAAGACTTGATTATGACTTTATTAAAGGTTGGAGAGCTGGTATTCTTAAAGATTTCCCCGACACGTGGCACCATTAGGTTCGGAAGGAGTGGAAAACTCAGCCCAAGATTCATTGGACCTTTTGGCATTCAGGAGAAAATCGGAGAAGTGGCATACCGTCTGGCATTGCCACCCTCTCTGGAAGGAGTCCATAACGTCTTCCACGTGTCGCAGCTGAGGAAGTATGTGTCAGACCCCAGCCACATTTTGGATCACTCAGAGCTCGAAGTAGGCCCAAGCCTGACTTACCAAGAGCAACCCGTGAAGATACTGGATCGCTCGGAGAAAGTCCTACGGAACCAGGTTATCTCCCTGGTTCGCGTAGCTTGGAAGCACCATTCTCCCGGCGAATCCACCTGGGAGCGAGAAGACGAGATTAGAGAGCGATACCCCTATCTTTTTGAACCCTGAGGTGTATTTTATTTCTCGGCCTTTCTTTTCGTGCCTTGTTATTCTTAAATTTCGAGAACAAAATTTTTATAAGTTGGGTAGGTTGTAAACCCCCTGAATTTTTAAATTATTAAATCATGGATTTTTCCCAATTTTCTGGAATTTTCTGAGAATTTTCTGTAATTAAAGTCAAGGTTTTCAATTAATAAATAATTTTTAATTAGCAATAAATAATATTAAAATATCATGAAAATAACATTTTTGGGTGTAAAATGAAAAATTGGACTTAGGGTAATTTTTCTGGATTTTTCTGGGCCTCAGAACTATTTTAAATACCTAAAAACTAAATTTAATTAATTAATTAAATTAAAACTGTTATTATTATTATTATTATTATAATTACTATTATTATTTATATTTTTATTTATTATTTTCTTTCTTTTTCTTCTGGGCCGGCCCGGCCCAGTGGGCCGAAGCCCAGCCCAGCCCAGCTACCCAGCCCGCCTGCCATTCGGGTCGGGTCGGGTTCAGCCGAACCCGACCCGCCGTCAGCCCGACCCTCCCGCGCGCACAGTCCCCCCACGTCCCGCGTCCCACGCCGGCCGCCGCGCGCAGCGCCGCGCATCCCGCGCCCCGCTCGCCGCGCTCCCCGCGCCCACGTCGCCCCGATTCGACTTGGCCGGCCCCCTGCAACCGCCTGCTCCCCTTATAAAACCCCGCCCGCCTCCAGCTTTCCCCCACACCGTATCCCTAGAACGCCACCCCTCTCCGCCTAGCTCCGCCGCTGCTCGCCTCCGCTCGCCCTCGCCGCCGTGAGCCGCCCAGCGCCTCCCTCCCCCTCGGCGCCGCCCGCCGTCTCCTCCCGCAAACCGCAGCAACCAGCAGCAGCAGCCGCAGCCGCCGCTGCCGGACCTCCCCGCGCGCCGCCGACCGCCAGAAGCTCCGTCTCGCTCCGGCGACCAGTCCCCCGCCCTCGCCGGCCGCCCAGCAGCCGCCCTCCGCCGTCCACGGCCACGCCCCGACGAAAACCCTAACCTTAGCCCTAATTTGAGATTCCGTGTCGGACACGACACGGACACGTCTCGACCCTGATTTTTGGGTCCCCTTCAGGTACGCGTAACTTTCGCCTCGTAGCTCCGTTTCCAATTCCACAAATTGCGTTGTGAAGCCTGTATGACCCTCTCGGTGTCCGGACAAACTGTTCGGGACATCGCGTCCTGTGGTGATCGCACACCGCGATCCAAAAACAGGAAAAACCAGACCCTGTTTCACCCCCGGAACCGAGTACGTCCCGCCAAACGGGACGACTTGGTCGCGTGCGGTCTTCGCAGATACGTACGCACCGTCGATACGGACGTATGAGATTTTACGGAAGCTGATTCGGGTGTGCGTGCACACCGGAATCAACGCGTATCCGCGGACATCACCCCGTATCCGGTTTTTCTGCAATTCATCCTAACTTCGTGCACACTCGTCAGATCGAGACGAAACTTGCGCCATCGGACTCGTAGCGATACGCTGGTCCTGTGGGTCAAGTTTGGTTCGATTCTGAGAACGTTGACGAAATCGCATGTCGTGGGCCCCACAGGCCCCGCTCGACAGGCGATTTTGTGTTCGGCTCATCGGAATCCAAATCTGGAAGTTCCGTTGGGTTCGTATCAGCGTTCCTGACCTGTTGACACTAAGTTTGGTGAATTTGGAGACCTTTGACCCGGACGCGTTTTTCGGTGCAAAGCGGGCCCACCGGCGGACCCCGTTTTGACCCGAAACTGCCATTTTTGCCCTTGTCTTCAAATTGGACCCAAGGACAGGCATTTCTAGCTATTTGATATCTTCTGAGCATGATGGTAATGTCTATTTCAGCTTTTGGACTCATCTCTGGACTTTTTTCCCAAGAACTAAATTAACCAGATCCAAACAACAGGCAAGTACCTGCACTTCAAGTTAATCTTTATATTGTGATAATTAAATTCCCTGCTCTACTAGTACTCTTGCTGATTACACGTAGTGTTAGAATACTATATTTTATGTCTTGAATATTGGAATTCATGTCTTGTTTTTCATGTCGGGTGGGAGAATACTGAAAGGCATGTAGTTTACCCTTCCCCTTGCCGTGAATAATAGCTGTTGGTACACGACTGTCCATCAGCCGGATCTCGATTATTCATGACTAATAGCCGTTCATGACGGCCGGATTAGCCTTATAAACCCCTACATGCCAACTAAGTATTCTAAAAACAAACACAAGTTTCATACAGATAACTTCTGGTCATGTTATATTCTTGCTGACTGTGTAGTTTCTTTTCCTGCTCGTTTACTTCTGTTTTCTCATATTCCTGTTTATAGTTTTGACTCTGAGATATTAACTTTCCTTTATGTAATTTCCTTAACATGATATTCAATGTTTAATTGTCATAAATATTTAGTTTAACATTGTTGTGCACTGTGTACTTTGCTCCTTTCCTGACTGGATCTGTTGATTTAGGCGATGATGAGGATCTTGCCCCTACTTATTATGGTCCTTATGAGGGTACAGATGATACCTATGAGGAGCCAGAACCCACCCAGGAGACCCCTGCTGCAGAGTAGCTAGCAGTAGCTATCTTTTATTTTGTTTCTTATCTTATTTAATCGGGTTTGTCCCCGATTTCATTTGAAATTCCTGTATTAAACATTTGAATTATTGTCACATTTATTTCAGTTGCAAATTTTAAGTTTCTATTCCCATTATTATCTTGCCTATGTTAATTGTGAATGAGTTAGACTAGTTTAGATGGATTGACCTAGACAGCGTACTACCGCCGACTCTGCGGCGTAGGCTGGACGTACCCACGTACTCGTGCCCGAACTTCCGGGTGCGGGTCGTGACAACTGTACTTCAGTTTTTTAAAGAATAGCCGCTATAAGCTTCTTTAACGACGTTAAACATCATTCTGAACAGAGTGTCATACGCAACTTTTGATGTTACTCCTCAGGAACTCTGGTTCAGAGTCATACCCAACTTGAACGTCATTCGAGTGTGGGGGGGCTGGCATCTGTGAAGCTTCTGGAATTAAAGATTCAGAAGGTAGAATCGAGGACTACAAAGACAATAATTCAGGGTGATGCTGGAAAGAGTAATGCTCAAAGATTTTTTGATATCTAATTAAATCATAGCATTGAATCTTGCGACGCAGAACTCCTCGAAGATATATTTGCAAGACACATGAACATTGTTATCGCAAATATTTTGAAAAATAGTGTGGGTACACAGGAGGCTGAAGCTTCCAACGAAGATGTAGTCCAAGAAGAAGTTGTCATCCCAACGACAATGATCGAACCAATCACAGAGCCGGTGTCTAAGCGAGTGAGGAGAGTGAAGGACTTCGAAGAAGATTTTTTTACCTATCATGTGGAAGCAGATCCGCTTACATATGATGAGGCGATGAAGACCAGAGATACTGTCTTCTGGAGGGAGGCTATAACCTCCAACCACACTTGGGTGTTGGTCAATCTTCCTGAAGGAGATAAACCAATCATATGCTTATCAGATCTTCAAGTCGATGAAGATGAAAGAAGACAGAACAGTTGAGTTCAAGACAAGGCCATCTGCCTAGGGGTTTTCTCAAACAACAGGGGATTGAGTTCTTTGACACATCGATGAGGGCGTCATAGATCAGGATGATAATTATCGTAGCTGCTATTCTATAAACTCTCTCGATAAGATTTCAGTAATTTAGGATTAGTTTTGACTAATTAGAATTATTGTAACTTTTTAAAAATTTATTTATTATATATTCTGTTGATTGTGCACCTGTCTGTTACACAATTAATTAGGACATCACACTAGCTGTTAAATCCTAAACAAAGTCCACAACCCTGCCCTAGACTTGTTAGACTATTTTTCCTGTATTTTGTGTAACTCCTAGAAACCTTGTTTGGTGCTTCGTTTTAGTCGCACAAATATCGTTACAGACATACGTATTTATTCCCTATTTAAAATTTTGCTCTTTATCCATCTCTGTACCCCTAGAGATTTGAGGACCTGTAGGTACCTGTTTTGCCCAAACAAAAATACGATAATATTCTACTCTAATTGTATTACAATTATCGTATTGACACCGTAGAGAAATTATGACCCTAACTGCCTCAAAATAATTAGTGAACACCGTGCGCAGTATTTATTAATTAATAAATACGATGACCCGTATCACCTACAGATTGCATGTAAGGTGGCATAATCCTATTGGTTAGTGAATAGGTGTATAGGACCCACCCAAAACATCCAGAAATTTCAGTCAAAAATATCCCAAAAACCTGAATTACCAAAATAACCCTAGACTTCCACTTATTTACCAAACTGCCATTGATCCTAACCCCTATATAAACCCTAACCCCCTCCCATTCAAACTCCCACAGCTCTCCTCTCCGACCACCACCGGCCACCCAACTCCGGCCAACCCTCCGCCATGACCCCCTCTTCCCTCCGGCCAAGCCCCACCGCCTGCACCACCCTGCTCCGCCGGCCAGAGCCCCCACAACCTCCCCACTCCCTCACTGCCCACAGCAGCCATCACCACCCGAACCACCCCCAGCGCCACCCTCCGCCACCGTGCTCCGCCACCAACCCCACCACTCGACTCGCCACCCTCCCCTCCACCGGACCACCACCCTTCACCGTCCCACGACGCCGTCTCCGCCGGCCAGAGCCCCCGCAGCTCCTCCCCACTCCCCTAATCCTAACCGACACCTCCACCTCCGACGGCCTCTAGCAGCCACCACCGCCGTCGTGGACCTCCGCCACCACCACCAACTGACCGCCCCTCCTTCCTCCGTCGATCTCGCACCCTGCCCGGCCACCTCCGCCACTCCTCCGCCTCCGGCAGCCCCCGCACTCAACTGCTGCTGCTGCTGCTAGCAACTACTGCTGCTGTTCCAGCTCCTCCGGCCATCTCCGCCGCCGTCCTCCCGCCGTCGACGACGTGTGGACCCCACCTGTCAGAGGGTATAACCCTAAACCCTAGTATATACGTTTTTATATATATATACTTATATGTTTACTTATATATAGATATATATATATATATATGTATATATATATATATATATATGTATATAAATATGTATTTATATGTATATTTATATATATATATATGTATTATATTATATATATATATTATATATTGTTAATATTATTATTATACATATGTATATATTTATATATATATCTATGAATACTATATATATATTTATTAATATATATAACATATTTATATGTTATATGTATTATATAGTTACTATTATAATTATAGTATATATGTATGTATATATACTATGCATTTTCTTTTATTTATTTATATGCATTTAATTATATATATATATGATTACTATCATAGTACTGGATATACAGTACATATGTATTTATAAATATATATTTATTTCCTGTACTTATTATATATATGTATACATATCTATATATATATAAATATTATATATATATTATTGTGCTGGATATTACAGCCTATATATATTATGTACATTTACATTTCAAGCACTGTCAATTCATTTTATCTATATATATATATAAATATTATCTATATATATTATATATATATTATTGTGCTGGATATTACAGCCTATATATATTATGTACATTTATATTTCAAGCACTTTCAATTTATTTTATCTATATATATATATACATCAGTGGATACACCCTGATAATATTATATTATTATATATATATGGCAGTGGATATACCCTGCTACTATTATAATTGCTATATATATACCTGCATTTTTTTTGTTCTGTATATGCTATATATACTGCTATATAAATTATATCTATATATATATACATACTATATATATATCTATATTATATATGTGTATATAAGTATATATACATATACTTTATATTACAACCATGATATTCACGAACCCTGTCTGTTTTAACAGAAACCAACTTCAGCACAGCTAGTGACCCCATGTCACCTGCAACCTCAAACCTGACTGTGAGATCAGGTTATCAACACTATCAGGGAGTAGGCAAGTATACCTTGCCAAGTTAATATTTAAATTCAATTATTGATATCTGCTTTGTTCCTGAATTTTATATACCATGATTACCTGAGACTGCCTTGGGTACAGTCAGCTGATATGATTGATAATTAACATAATATTATAGACTCACCAACAACTGTGAGAATATTATGATATTCTCCTAGACTCTATCACGGGAACACGCAACATGGTTGCATTACATATTGGGATGTGAGCTGTGTAACACCCCGTTCCGCTCAAGCGGACTGCCGACTCAATCGGCAATAGTGCAACTGTCCCGACCCGCTTTGCCTCGATCAAGAAGCAAAGGATATCCAGACTTGTCCCTACAGGAATCCGGCTTGGACTTTCAGAGGCTCGCTCAGACGTATCGCTCTACTGAGGCGAATCATCGCTAAGGTGGGTGGCTACGGTGAACTTGTCTTTGCTTAGCCAGTACACATAAAATCTGGAATGTTCATGCTAGTCGCTAGGTGAATCACCCCTGCATGCTAATAAATCCAACGCACCTAGCTAAGGGAATAATCCCAACTTGTATTGCTTGCTAGAACATGGAAAATAGAAATACTGCTTATATTCAGACCCTCGCATGCTAAGTCCCTTAACGGTTTTATCTCTCGGACTACCTTCGGGCCCGAGCAAGGTGCCTGCTTATGTTCCTTAGAAACGCATGCTTGTCTGCTTGAATGTTACCGTGTTTTCATCCAAACCCCGGGAGACTACTACGTAGTCGTTCCGTGCCTGAATGAACCCGCAAGTATTCGGGACCGTTAGGTCACCAAGGCAGTTCCCGATCCAGGGGACTGTATCATGCCAAGTAAAAGAATCATGTTCCTGTGGCAAGACTCATTCAGGTATTTGGATCTCCCTGCAAGTCTCCCTCGTGTGCGGGCTTACAGCAGCCCAGGAGACTGTGCATATCCAATAGCTAAATGAATCTCGTGTGCTCGTGTGTAAATTAACAATCGTGTTCGATCATGGATAACTTGTGCACAAGAATATAAGTTCTGCGGACGGTGCTGGGGCACTGGCACCGATCCGATCCGGGCAGACTTCGTATTTATAGTCAATCGTGTGCGGACTGGGTAACTTGCAACGTATCGTGTTTTATGAGCTCCTCGTGTTTTCTCGTTGCATGTTATTCATGTCCTTGACTAGTCCATTATGGCATCAGCCAGTGATCATCGTGTGTATATGCTTGCAATGCCTCGTGTGATTATCGTGTGAATATGGCTTGCAATGCATCGTGTGTTTATCGTGTGTATTTAACCTGTTGCGTGCTTGCCTGTGAAACAAAAGATAACAAGTCATCCTCGCTTAGCGGCTATCCGCGTGCGAGTCATTGCATAGCATCAATGAATAACTTAACACCTGAACGATCATGTTATAAGAACCCTCCTGTTTGCATATGCTATGCCTCCTGAATGTTTATACTTGCCGTGCTTGAATTAATCATGTTTGCCTTGGACAGGGAAGGAGAAATGGTAAGTTGGTAAGTCTCGTCGTGTTTCCTCAAACATCGCACGGCGCACTGTCCGACACGATAAGCTATTCAATGTTTGTATGAAACTGATCCTAAGGCAACTAGAAAGACAACTTAATAGTTGTGCACGGAACCTGTATTACGTGTTTGGATTTGTCGAGCGGGCGAGTAGCTTCCCCACCAGTGCATTCAATGTACTGATAATCCACCAGTTTGTATGCAGGGTGCGGGAGAACCTCGTGCGGTGCGGACGCCTCCTTCGTGCGTGCTAAGGCCAGGAGTTCCCTCTGAAGCCTTACAACGGTGCGTCCGGGACTGAAGCACATATACAAGACATAAGTTGTGAACATCGCCTGACCATCGCCTGTACATTCATTCCACAGTTGTAGCCACTTGGCACGCTTTTACTGTTTCAGAGAGAGGCTTGAGCGACTTGTAATCTCGGCTATACGCCGCCTGTAATATATGTTTCATATCAATAAAGAGATTACTTTACTTGTTTCAATGCTTTCGCTATATTTGTCGACTCAGTGAACCTGTTACCGATCGCCTATGCGTTCATGACTCCGCTGCACTCGGACAATCTGTGCGACTCTGTGGCTTAGAACTCTAACCGCCAGCCAATGAACCATGGCCTTGCACGGGCGTGGATCACGCTCGTGCGGCATCACGCCCGGATGGGTTAAGCCATCGTTCCGCGGGAGCGCTGACGAGGGTGATTCCCGCCTAGCGGGAACGGTCGATTTGCCTGCGGGAGATCGGGGCGTGACAAGCTGCGTATTTGATTAGCTACCAATACGTGTGACCCGTATCACGGATTAGAATAAATCAGGAAAAGTACGACATTTAGTTTCATTGGGATGGGAAAGATAACTAGTGGACGTATGGGACACCCCTCCATGAGTCTTTTATCCTTCGTACCATGCTCCTCGGAGATGGTCGATTGTAGAGCTACCCGTGTATCCGGGGGCATATGACACATATACTAGCCAGTCAACACGATTGGTGAATTAAGTCAGCATATGTCAAGCCTACACTTTTTTATGCGTACTACAAGGTTTTTACTTCCATATCACTTAGATGGTTAGCACCCTGTATTTATTTTCTTTATTCAGTATTTACATACATGGCATGCCATTTTCTGTATCTTGTTATGTCCCACTGAGGACCTGGTTTTCTGCCAGATCTAGACGAGGCCTTCTACCCCACTGTGTACGGCCCTGATCAGGAGGCTAGATGTGCTATCGAGGAGGAGCTTGAGGAGACACCCTCAGAGTATGCTTGACCCTAGAAGCTTGTCACCTGGAGATGGAGATATTTTCCTCAGATAGACACTACTTAGTCTATCTGATTTTTTTGTGCTATTATTAGTTTTGTAGTGGGATTGTACCCACCAGTGTGTACTTTGGCATTATCAGACTCAGTTTTTATATATATCCAGCACTTATTTCCCTGTTATTTTATTGTGGATGAGATAGATTTACCTGTTTATTACTTGTAGTATTTTAGGACAGCGTAGCACGTTCCTTTGGGTCCATTCAAAATGGGTTAAGCCCTTAGTGACGTATCAGCTGGCCAGTGACACGTGGCCTAGTTCCTGATATTTTGGGACTGGGGCGTGACATGGTTTTAGTGGTGGCCCATGCAGGTCATATTTATTGCTAGTGGTATGATGACATGCCCAGCAAGCCTACAATAGAATAGGAATACTAGGTCTCATCCACACTGACACTATCCTTAAAATATTTTTTTATCGCATCCTGCTTGATTATCTTTTCCTTCATGCTTTCTAATTATTCTATTTTCTTCAGAAATATGGACATACCCGGGAAACATGCGATTGATGGGGCTGACCAAGCAACAGACCCCTCGGCCAATGTCCAAGGAACTCCGTCCACCCCGAGTGACCAATCCCCTAGAAGGATGTTGGTCTACCCACCGACTCCATACCTTCCCCAGGATCCTGCCCAGACAGGAACACCAACTCAACATGAAGGACAAATATCAACACCGCAGGCGGAGACACCTTTGCCTCCACCTCCCGTCTTTCCTGCCCAGATGCCGTAGCTTGAGGGACAAACTCAAGTGTTCCAGTTCCTCCAAGCTATGATGCAAACTCAGTGGCAGCAGACTGAAGCCCTGAGACAATCTCAGTGGCAACAGACTGAGGCCTTGAGACAGACGTTGATGACGGCCTTGGAGAGAACCACTGCCCCGACACCAGTACCTGTCCAGCCAGTAGGCACAGTCCGAGGTTTCCGCCAGATGACCCCGAAAACCTTTAAAGGCAGCGAAACCCCAGAGGAGATCTCCGACTGGATCTCCAACACAGAGATGCTACTGGAAGGATCGCAACTCACCCCCGACCTATGGATGACCGCTGTGAGGGCCCAACTCCTCGGCAACGCCCATCACTGGTGGGAATCCATAGAGCGTAGCGTCGGCAAAGACCAGACTTGGGAACAATTCTTGGAGCACTTCAATGCCAAGTACTTCCCCGCAACAGTCCAAGATGTACTATATTCCCAGTTCCTGCACCTGGAACAAGGGAACATGTCCGTCGATGCCTACGATGCAGAGTTCTGTCGATTGAGTCGATTCGGTGCCAATCTGATACCGAACGAGCTGGAGAAGGCCAAGAGATTCCACCGCGGTCTCACCCAAGAGCTCGAGAGATATACGACGGCGCAGTCCAGGATCTCCTACGAGGAGGTTCTTACAGAAGCAAGGTTGCAAGAAGCAATTGGCCGAGGAACAAGACGCTCGAATCCAACCTTCCCGGCCAAAAACCAGCAAGGAGCAGGAGGACCTAATCGTCGTCCACAACATCAGACGCAGCAGACAACGGGGCCTTACCAGAAGAAGGAGCTCCCGACTTGTCACTTTTGTTGCAAGAAGGGGCATTATATCAATGACTGCAGAAAGAAGCTAGGATTATGCCTAGTATGTGGAGCGAGCCAGCATATGGCCAGAGACTGCCTACAACACAAAGATACAACACCTCAGCACGGACAAAAGCCAGGATCACAAGCCCAGAAGATGCTACCCTCAACATCTGGGGGATATCAGAGAGGAGCACCCCTGGCCACTCAGGAGGCTTAATTCAACAAGGCTAGACAACAATCTGGAGGACAAAGGCACGGACAGGCCTTTGCTTTAGCTGCAGTTGCCGGAAAACCCGAAGGTGAAACCATCGCAGGTACCATTTTAGTTGCATCATTACCTGCAACTGCATTATTTGATTCTGGCGCAACCCTGTCATTCATATCTAGTAATTTCGTAGCCATGCACAAACTAGCCACTTTCCCACTACCTAAGTGCTGGAAAATTCTTACTGGAGGAGGTATTGTTCCAGTTACCAACATTATTGAAACATGTTCAATAGTTGTTTGTAGTAGAGAGCTAAGAGTACGATTTTTGGTACTCCCTATGCCAAATTTCGACGTCGTCTTAGGCATGGACTGGTTAATCCAGAACAATGCTATCCTAGACTGCCGAAAAGGTAGTATCATATTTAGACCACCAGGACACCCGGAGTTTGAATACGTACGAGGTACCATCGAGCAAGGAGTAGGCCAGACTCCTAGAGCTTACATGGCGATGGAAAAAGAACCCCCAGCAATCATTGCAGAATTCAAAGACGTATTCCCGGAGGAATTGCCAGGCCTACCGCCTGACAGAGAAGTAGAATTCACTATTGAGTTGATACCCGGAGCTGCACCGGTATCCTCAAATGTGTACCGACTGGCGAAGAAGGAACTTGACGAGCTGAAGCTACAACTGGAGGAATTACATATCAAGGGATTTGTTCGTCCTAGTGCATCACCCTGGGGAGCACCAGTATTGTTTGTACCAAAGAAGGACGGAACATATCGCATGTGTATTAATTACAGAGCCCTCAACGCTCTGACAATCAAAAACAAATACCCCTTGCCGCGAATTGACGATCTATTTGACCAACTGACGGGAGCTGTGGTATTCTCAAAAATAGACTTGAGATCAGGCTTTCATCAGGTTAAAGTATGGAGAGAAGATATTCCAAAGACAGCATTCAGGACTCGTTATGGTCATTACGAGTTCCTGGTGATGCCTTTTGGACTAAATAATGCACCTGCCGTATTCATGAACCTGATGAACAGAGTCTTCCACCAATATCTGGACCAGTTCGTGGTAGTCTTCATCGACGACATTCTGGTGTATTCAAAGAGCCACGAGGAGCATGAAGAGCACTTAAGACTGGTGCTAGAGACGCTGAGACGAGAGAGCCTTTATGCTAAGATGAGCAAGTGCGAGTTCTTCCTTGATCGTGTCGCTTTTCTTGGACACGTTATCACAGGAGAAGGCATCTCGGTGGACCCAGCAAAGATCTTATCTGTCGAGACATGGCCAACCCCGACCAACGTCTCAGAGGTGAGAAGCTTTCTAGGACTTGCCGGATATTACCGGAGGTTCGTAGAAAACTTTGCACGAATCGCGGAACCAATTACCCGTCTTACCCGCAAGGATCAAGAGTTCATCTGGTCTGAGGAATACCATACAGCTTTTGATGAGTTGAAGACGCGTCTAACTACTGCCCCCATCTTGACTATACCATCTGGATCCGGAAGTTTCGTAATCTATAGCGATGCATCCGAAAAAGGATTGGGTTGTGTCTTAATGCAACATGGGAAGGTTGTAGCTTATGCCTCAAGACAACTGAGGACTCATGAGAAGAATTACCCCACTCACGATCTGGAGCTTGCCGCAGTCATCTTTGCCCTGAAACTATGGAGACACTATCTATACGACGAACGAGTGGAGATTTTCACCGATCACAAGAGCCTGAAATACGTCTACACCCAGAAGGACCTAAATCTGAGACAAAGACGATGGCTCGAAGTGATGACGGATTTCGAGATCGATTTACAGTACCATTCAGGGAAGGCAAATGTAGTAGCTGATGCACTAAGCAGAAGACCCTCGGCATTCTTTATGATCACCCAACCAGGCCTGCTGAAAGATCTAGTAAAGTTGGGAATAAAGATCATTATGCCAGGAATTGACGGCTAATTATCAAACTACCAGCTACAATCAATATTAGTCGAAAGAATCAAAGCTGCTCTACCAACAGATACAAGATTTCAGAGGCTTCGCCAAAGAACAGAGGCTGGAATCCAGACAGGATGTCGCATACACGAAGATGGGACTCTAAGATGTGGTGATCGTCTTTATGTTCCAAATAGAGAACTTCGTGAAGAGCTGATGTCAGAAGCTCATAGCTCAACATACTCTATACATCCAGGAGGCACAAAGATGTACAGAGATCTGCGACAATATTACTGGTGGCATGGAATGAAGCAAGAAATAGCACGCTTTGTGGCTAAATGCCTGGTGTGTCAGCAAGTCAAAGCTGAACATCAGAGATCTGCCGGTCTACTTCAACCCCTCCCAATACTCGAGTGGAAATGGGAGCACATTACGATGGACTTTGTTACGGGCTTCCCAAGAAGTCCCAGTGGTCGTAATGCTGTATGGGTAATCGTAGATAGACTCACAAAGGCTGCACATTTCTTACCTTTTAGAGTCGGACAATCTACAGAAATCTTGGCGGACATGTACATGAAGGAGATAGTGCGACTGCATGGAGTACCAGTCAGCATAGTATCTGACAGGGATACGAGGTTTACATCTTACTTCTGGCGAAGTATGCAAGAAAGTCTTGGTACCCGCCTCAAGTTCAGCACCTCGTATCACCCGCAAACAGATGGCCAATCAGAACGCACCATCCAGACACTTGAATATATGCTGAGAGCCTGCATGCTTGATTTCAGCGGATCATGGGAAGATCATCTACACCTGGTGAAATTTTTCTACAATAATAGCTATCAAGCGAGCATTCAAATGGCTCCCTTTGAAGCTTTGTATGGCAGAAAATATCGTTCCCCAGTATGCTGGAGCGATGTAGGCGAGAGACAGATCTTGGGACCAGAGTTGATTATTCGTACGGTGGAGAAAGTAAAGAAGATCCAGGGACACCTACGAGCTGCACAAGACAGACAGAAGCACTGGGCCAACATACATCGACGACCTCTAGAGTTCCAAGTGGGAGAGCATGTATTCTTGAAGATCTCACCTACCAGAGGTACTATCAGATTTGGAGGAAGAGGAAAACTGAGTCCAAGGTACATTGGACCCTTCGATGTGTTGGAACGCGTCGGAGAAGTTGCTTACAGACTAGCTCTACCTCAGACCTTGGAAGGAGTGCATGACGTCTTCCACGTATCTCAGCTGAGGAGATACATTCCAGACCCAAGTCATGTACTGGACCATTCAGAGATCACCGTCGGCCCAAGCCTATCATACCAGGAGGAACCTGTAGAGATCTTAGACCGTAGCGAGAAGGTGTTGCGAGGCCAGACTATTCCTCTCGTTCGTGTTGCATGGAGACATCATGCAACAGGTGAATCCACCTGGGAACGAGAAGAGGATATTCGACAGCGTTACCCCCAACTATTTCCAAACCAGGGTATGTCCAATATTTCAAACTCAATTTTTATTAAGCCTCATATGTCTTAAATCAATCTTTCATTCTCATTATATGTTTGTTTTTATTTCGAGGACAAAATATTCTAAGGAGGGAAGATTGTAAACTCCCTCGACCAAATTTCAGTAATTTAGGATTAGTTTTGACTAATTAGAATTATTGTAACTTTTTAAAAATTTATTTATTATATATTCTGTTGATTGTGCACCTGTCTGTTACACAATTAATTAGGACATCACACTAGCTGTTAAATCCTAAACAAAGTCCACAACCCTGCCCTAGACTTGTTAGACTATTTTTCCTGTATTTTGTGCAACTCCTAGAAACCTTGTTTGGTACTTCGTTTTAGTCGCACAAATATCGTTACAGACGTACATATTTATTCCCTATTTAAAATTCTGCTCTTTACCCATCTCTGTACCCCTAGAGATTTGAGGACCTGTAGGCACCTGTTTTGTCCAAACAAAAATATGATAAAATTCTACTCTAATTGTATTATAATTATCGTATTGACACCGTAGAGAAATTATGACCCTAACTGCCTCAAAATAATTAGTGAATACCGTGCGCAGTATTTATTAATTAATAAATACGAGGACCCGTATCACCTACAGAATCAGTACCTGCATCTGCCCAGGTTCATCCCCACCCTTCCCAAAACATTTCCCCAGCTGTTTCCCTCATTTTTGTATAATTCAGTATTTCGGGGAAACAGTATTTAAAATCAGGTAAATTACGGAATTACACAAAATACCAATTTCATGCTTTTATGCAAATTATAAAAAGTTAGGGGTTTTTATGTAAATTTCAGGTAAGGTGGCATAATCCTATTGGTTAGTGAATAGGTGTATGGGACCCACCCAAAACATCCAGAAATTTTAGTCAAAAATATCCCAAAAACCTGAATTACCAAAATAACCCTAGACTTCCACTTATTTACCAAACTGCCATTGATCCTAACCCCTATATAAACCCTAACCCCCTCCCATTCAAACTCCCACAGCTCTCCTCTCCGACCACCACCGGCCACCCAACTCCGGCCAACCCTCCGCCCTGACCCCCTCTTCCCTCCGGCCAAGCCCCACCGCCTGCACCACCCTGCTCCGCCGGCCAGAGCCCCCGCAACCTCCCCACTCCCTCACTGCCCACAGCAGCCATCACCACCCGAACCACCCCCTGCGCCACCCTCCGCCACCGTGCTCCGCCACCAACCATACCACTCGACTCGCCACCCTCCCCTCCACCGGACCACCACCCCTCACCGCCCCACGACGCCGCCTCCGCCGGCCAGAGCCCCCGCAGCTCCTCCCCACTCCCCTAACCCTAACCGACACCTCCACCTCCGACGGCCTCTAGCAGCCACCACCACCAGCGCCCGCACTCAACTGCTGCTGCTGCTGCTAGCAACTACTGCTACTGTTCCAGCTCCTCCGGCCGCCTCCGGCCATCTCCGCCGCCGTCCTCCCGCCGTCGACGACGTGTGGACCCCACCTGTCAGAGGGTATAACCCTAAACCCTAGTATATACGTATTTATATATATACACTTATATGTTTACTTATATATATGTATATATATATGTATATAAATATGTATTTATATGTATATTTATATATATATGTATTATATTATATATATATATTATATACTGTTAATATTATTATTATACATATGTATATATTTATATATATATCTATGAATACTATATATATATTTATTAATATATATAACATATTTATATGTTATATGTATTATATAGTTACTATTATAATTATAGTATATATGTATGTATATATACTATGCATTTTCTTTTATTTATTTATATGCATTTAATTATATATATATATGATTACTATCATAGTACTGGATATACAGTACATATGTATTTATAAATATATATTTATTTCCTGTACTTATTATATATATGTATACATATCTATATATATACAAATTTTATATATATATTATTGTGTTGGATATTACAGCCTATATATATTATCTACATTTACATTTCAAGCACTGTCAATTCATTTTATCTATATATATATAAATATTATCTATATATATTATTGTGCTGGATATTACAGCCTATATATATTATGTACATTTACATTTCAAGCACTGTCAATTTATTTTATCTATATATATATATATATACATCAGTGGATACGCCCTGATAATATTATATTATTATATATATATGGCAGTGGATATACCCTGCTACTATTATAATTGCTATATATATACCTGCATTTTTTTTGTTCTGTATATGCTATATATACTGCTATATAAATTATATCTATATATATATACATACTATATATATATCTATATTATATATGTGTATATAAGTATATATACATATACTTTATATTACAACCATGATATTCACGAACCCTGTCTGTTTTAGAAGAAACCAACTTCAGCACAGCCAGTTACCCCCTGTCACCAGCAACCTCAAACCTGACTGTGAGATCAGGTTATCAACACTATCAGGGAGTAGGCAAGTATACCTTGCCAAGTTAATGTTTAAATTCAATTATTGATATATGCTTTGTTCCTGAATTTCATATACCATGATTACCTGATACTGCCTTGGGTACAGTCAGCTGATATGATTGACAATTAACATAATATTATAGACTCACCAACAACTGTGAGAATATTATGATATTCTCCTAGACCCTATCACGGGAACACGTAACATGGTTGCATTACATATTGGGATGTGAGCTGCGTATTTGATTAGCTACCAATACGTGTGACCCGCATCACGGATTAGAATAAATCAGGAAAAGTACGACATTTAGTTTCATTGGGATAGGAAAGATAACTAGTGGATGTATGGGACACCCCTCCATGAGTCTTTTATCCTTCGTACCATGCTCCTCGGAGATGGTCGATTGCAGAGCTACCCGTGTGTCCGGGGGCATATGACACATATACTAGCCAGTCAACACGATTGGTGAATTAAGTCAGCATATGTCAAGCCTACACTTTCCCATGCGTACTACAAGGTATTTACTTGCATATCACTTAGATGGTTAGCACCCTGTATTTATTTTCTTTATTCAGTATTTACATACATGGCATGTCATTTTCTGTATCTTGTTATGTCCCACTGAGGACCTGGTTCCCTGCCAGATCTAGACGAGGCCTTCTACCCCACTGTGTACGGCCCTGATAAGGAGGCTAGATGTGCTACCGAGGAGGAGCTTGAGGAGACACCCTCAGAGTATGCTTGACCCTAGAAGCTTGCCACCTGGAGATGGAGATATTTTCCTCAGATAGACACTACTTAGTCTATCTGATTTTTCTGTGCTATTATTAGTTTTTGTAGTGGGCTTGTACCCACCAGTGTGTACTTTGGCATTATCAGACTCAGTTTTTATATATATCCAGCACTTATTTCCCTGTCATTTTATTGTGGATGAGATATATTTACCTGTTTATTACTTGTAGTATTTTAGGACAGCGTAGCACGTTCCTTTGGGTCCATTCAAAATGGGTTAAGCCCTTAGTGACGTGTCAGCTGGCCAGTGACACGTGGCCTAGTTCCTGACATTTTGGGACTGGGGCGTGACAATTGTAAATCCCTCGACCAGATTTCAGTAATTTAGGATTAGTTTTGACTAATTAGAATTATTGCAACTTTTTAAAAATTTATTTATTATATATTATGTTGATTGTGCACCTGTCTGTTACACAATTAATTAGGACATCACACTAGCTGTTAAATCCTAAACAAAGTCCATAACCCTGCCCTAAACTTGTTAGACTTTTTTTTTGTATTTTGTGCAACTCCTAGAAACCTTGTTTGGTGCTTCGTTTTAGTCGCACAAATATCGTTACAGACGTACGTATTTATTCTCTATTTAAAATTCTGCTCTTTATCCATCTCTGTACCCCTAGAGATTTGAGGACCTGTAGGCACCTGTTTTGCCCAAACAAAAATACGATAATATTCTACTCTAATTGTATTACAATTATCGTATTGACACCGTAGAGAAATTATGACCCTAACTGCCTCAAAATAATTAGTGAACACCGTGTGCAGTATTTATTAATTAATAAATACGAGGACCCGTATCACCTACAGAATCAGTCCCTGCATCTGCCCAGGTTCATCCCCACCCTTCCCAAAACATTTCCCCAGCTGTTTCCCTCATTTTTGTACAATTCAGTATTTCGGGGAAACAGTATTTAAAATCAGGTAAATTACGGAATTACGCAAAATACCAATTTCATGCTTTTATGCAAATTATAAAAAGTTAGGGGTTTTTATGTAAATTTCATGTAAGGTGGCATAATCCTATTGGTTAGTGAATAGGTGTATGGGACCCACCCAAAACATCCAGAAATTTCAGTCAAAAATATCCTAAAAACCTGAATTACCAAAATAACCCTAGACTTCCACTTATTTACCAAACTGCCATTGATCCTAACCCCTATATAAACCCTAACCCCCTCCCATTCAAACTCCCACAGCTCTCCTCTCCGACCACCACCGGCCACCCAACTCCGGCCAACCCTCCGCTATGACCCCCTCTTCCCTCCGGCCAAGCCCCACCGCCTGCACCACACTGCTCCTCCGGCCAGAGCCCCCGCAACCTCCCCACTCCCTCACTCCCCACAGCAGCCATCAAGCAGAGGATCTAGGGATTGGGATAATGGTTCTGAACTTTAAGAAGTTATAGTCAAAGGAGTATGTGTAGCAACATACCAGTGATTACCAAGGACCTGATCTCAGGAAGTCTGTTGCAAACTTGAGGGTGAACATCAATGTTTGTCATATGGTGATATCTTGGAAGGAGACATACTTTGAAACAAGGCATTCAGTTTCAAATGGATGTTCGAGCTTCTGCTTGTGACTGAAGTCTCATTGTAAGAGTTGTGGGACCCCAGACTAGGACATGTACTTCGTACTGCCAGATGTCTAGTCTAGAGTTTATCTCCAAATGTGGGGGTAAGGAGGTGGAGAAGTCTAAGGTCTGTGCGCAAACAAAGATCACAAGAAAATTGTTCAAACGGGTATGCCGAAGTACAGATCTTTTGGAGTTGGTTCACTCAGATATATGTGACTTCAAGCAGTTCTCCACAAAGGCCAAAAGAAAGTACTTTATTACTTTCATCGACCACTACTCGAAGTACGCATTCGTCTATCTGCTCTAGTTAAAAGACGAAGCATTCGAGAAGTTCAAGAAGTTTAGGATTGAGGCTAAACTTCAAATGGGGCAACAACTCAAGAGACTCAGAAGTGATCTAGGCGGAGAGTATAGGTCAATTAAATTCGTATCGTTCTGCAAAGAAAATAGAATTATCAATGAGACAACTGCTCCGTATTCTTCTTAATCAAATATAGTAGCTGAAAGGAAGAACATGATGTTGACAGAGATGATAAAATTAATATTATTGACTACGGGTCTTCCAAACTACTTCTGGGGAGAAGCTGTGCTGACGGCTACGTTCATTATGAACAGAGTGTCATACGCAACTTTCGATGTCACTCCTCATAAATTCTGGTTCAGAGTCAGACCCAAATTGACCGTCATCCGAGTGTGGGAGTGTCTGAAAGAAAGAACAAGACGTTGACAGAGATCATGAACTCAATACTGTTGACTACGGGTCTTCCAAACTACTTCTGGGGAGAAGCTGTGTTGACGGCTATGTTCATTCTGAACAGAGTGTCATACACAACTTTTGATGTTACTTCTCAGGAACTCTGGTTCAGAGTCATACCCAACTTGAACGTCATTCGAGTGTGGGGGGGCTGGCATCTGTGAAGCTTCTGGAATTAAAGATTCAGAAGCTAGAATCGAGGACTACAAAGACAATATTTCAGGGTGATGTTGGAAAGAGTAATGCTCAAAGATTTTTTGATATCTAATTAAATCATAGCATTGAATCTTGCGACGCAGAACTCCTCGAAGATATATTTGCAAGGCACATGAACATTGTTATCGCGAATATTTTGAAAAATAGTGTGGGTACACAGGAGGCTGAAGCTTCCAATGAAGATGTAGTCCAAGAAGAAGTTGTCATCCCAACGACAATGATCGAACCAATCACAGAGCCGGTGTCTAAGCGAGTGAGGAGAGTGAAGGACTTCGAAGAAATTTTTTTCACCTATCATGTGGAAGCAGATCCGCTTACATATGATGAGGCGATGAAGACCAGAGATACTGTCTTCTGGAGGGAGGCTATAACCTCCAACCATACTTGGGTGTTGGTCAATCTTCCTGAAGGAGATAAACCAATCATATGCTTATCAGATCTTCAAGTCGATGAAGATGAAAGAAGACAGAACAGTTGAGTTCAAGACAAGGCCATCTGCCTAGGGGTTTTCTCAAACAACAGGGGATTGAGTTCTTTGACACATCGATGAGGGCGTCATAGATCAGGATGATGATTGTCGTAGCTGCTATTCACCAGCTGATTATTTATCAGATGATGGAAAGACAATGAGTCTTGGATGAAGACAGACATGAGAGATTCGCGGACAATAGTCAAAACTATTGTCATTTAGGTTTGAAGACAGTCTGTAAGTTGGTGATATCTCGATACGGCCTGAAGTAATTTCCATGATGTGGCAGCAGGAGTTTGACAAGTCATCTAGTCAAAGTTGTCGCAGGATCAGCGAGACGAACAAGTGTATATACACGAAGTTTGCTGATAATGGAGGAGTCATCGTTTGTATCTATTTGGACGACTTGCTAGTCCTAGTTGTAAAAACAGAAGTGTTACTTACAAAGATATCTTTTTTGTCCAAACTCAGGACATGGGATTGCGGATGTCATCCTGAGGATATAAGATAATCCGGATGCCAGATGGGCTTGCTTAGTCACAAGCTCTCAGCATGAAAATGTTGATCACATGCTTTCGGTATCAAGGATGGTACTCCTCAGGTGTGACATGAATATGAAGCCAAATCCAAGAAAAAGCGTCAGACAGTTGGTGTACTCGAGCATCATAAGGTGAATGATTCAAGCTACGTATACGACCGGGACTGATATAGATTTTGCTGTAGGGATGCTGAGTCATTTCACAAGCAGTATATGTGTTGAATACTGAAAGCTGTGAGGAGAGTCGTCAGAATTCTCATGAGAACTCAGTAGTATATCTACTACCAAAATATGATGAAATAGCGATGTTTTTAGCGACGTCATGATAAAATATCGCTAATATTAAAGACTTGAGCGACTCTAAAAATAAAAGTCGCTATACGTCGATGTTGGCGACACATAGTGACGTTTAGCGACTGTACTTCAGTTTTTTAAAGAATAGCCGCTATAAGCTTCTTTAACGACGTTAAACATCACTGAGTTTTTTGATTTAGCGACGTTTGGCGACGTATTTACCGATGTTGCTTTTTTGATTTTTAGCGACGTTTTTAGTGGGATCGCTAACATCACAAACTTTTCAATTAGCGACGTTTAACGATGTCTATTGATGACGTCGATAATTTTTTTAATTAGCGATGTTTAGCGACGTCTATTGATGACGTCGCTCATTACCAAAATGATTCAAATCAGCGACGAATTTAGCGACTCTGGACAACCACGTCTCTAATACTTAAAATGTAGCGACGTTTAGCGACGTCTCGGGTGGATGTCGCTAAATTACTGAATATAGGGTTCCCTTATCTATTCGACTTTTTATTTATTTTCCCCCCAACTTTTCCTAACTTTTCGTTTCCCGCGCATCCCCACCGGAGATCCACCCTCCCCTGACGACCCTCCGCGGCTCCGGCGACCCACCCACCCCCTCGACCGCCTCCCTCTCCCCCACCCCGATGCGGCCGTGTTCGCCCCCTAACCCTGACACAGGCGACCCCAGACGCGGCTCCTCCCCCTCCGGAGTGGTCCTCCTCCGTCGACCCCTCTCTTATGAGCTCATCCTCCCTTCCTCCCGGCTCGGTAAACCTAACCCAGACTCTGACACAACTAGGACACACACACGCATATACTGGACACAGTTAGGACACATGGACACACACAAGACACAACCCTAACACATGGACCCAAACACATGGACACACACACAGGACACAACCCTAGATGACACGATTGGTACTAACACGGACACACATGTAGACATGCATGGACACGAACATATACGGACACATATGGAATAAGGTGGACACGGACATATATGGAGACACACCCTAGTTAGTATGAAAGTTTGGTTGCATAATTAGGAAATTTGGTTGCACTAATGTATCACACACATTGAAACACATAATACAACACCCACAAATATGCTATATAATTGTTTGATAGGATTTGATTATGAATTTAGTATCATATGTTGTTAAGTATCATATAATTGGCTTATGAGTATAGAATTGTGTGTGTGTGTGTTCATGTGTGTGTGTGTGTCAAGTGTGCGTGTCAAATCACTACTAAATTTTGTTCAATTAGCGACGGGATGTTGGATTATACCTTTATACTTTATAGCCGTTGATTTGGGGGGTTCCTTTGATATTATATATATAGGATGTAGTCGGGATGTTGGATTATATGAGAAGTATTGCAGGTAGTGTGGGAGAGTGGCAATTTGGTTATGACACGATACGTGACATGACACAGACCCTAACCCAAAGCCAAGACACGACACAGACCATAACACTATCTGAGTTAATTAGACGCAGTCTTGGATATCAAATGACGGGTTGTGTAGTGCACACTTGTGCACAGTATAGTGAGGGTGTGTGTGTGTGTGTGTGGATATCTCAGTGCTATCATAATCCTAACTCGGACACACACACGCGGACACTAACACTAACCCAAACTCGGACACGCGAACACACTAACAGGCATACACCAACCCTAAAACGGACATATAAACAAACACATGTTTGTATCATGTCACCTCATGATACATATGGTAAAATTATAGGATACATAGATATAAAAGATTAGGACACGATATCGAGGATAAGGTTGTAAGCATTTATCGGATACGGACACACGCATATATGTCAAGTATGGATATCCAGTAGTGTCTCAGTGAGTGTCAACTATGTATCCTGGACCAAAAAAAATTGACACTGGATATCCATGACTTGACTTTTCAATTAGAAAGTTGTCACGCCCCAGTCCCAAAATACCGTGGGACTAGACACGTGGCAATGGCCAGCAGTACGCACCGATGGACCAACTCAACATAATGGATCCATCAGGGCATACTTCAGCTGTAAAACAAGTCTACGACAATCATGGCACAATTAATCTCATCCACACAAGATATAGAATATGATCCACAGAATAAATAAGGAATGTGAATCATCAGCAAGTCTCACAAAGTACTTCGGGGAACAACCCGATAAATATCTAGTACAATGGTTCAAATGACCAGAATATAAAAGACTGAAAGAAATACTAAAAGCTGAGCATAAACATGGATGCTCAAGAGAAGTCTTCAGCTAAGACCTCGTCCTCGGATGGTGGTACAGCTCCTGGATCATCTCCTGCTCCGGTCCCGTAAACCTCGGGATAAACCACGTCTGCAAAATCTGGGGACAAAAATTCGGATCCAGGTCCTCAGGGGACATAGCAAGGTACAAGAAAGCTCATGCCAATAAATAAATAAACAGTGCAGCAAATAAATAACTAAATGAAACAATGGGGTAAATATGTAACCATCTAAGTGAAATGCAAGTGAGAGCAGCACGAATACTCAGGCTGAGACCACTACAAGCTCTGTGTCTGGGAGCCGGTAGCAGCAATAACTATGTGTTTACTATGTGTTTAATATGTTTTATATATATATAATCAGCCTGTAGCCTGTGTGTCTCTCCCCACCCAATATAACCACGCATATCATGTCCATAACGTCTCATGTCCATGTCAAGCGCGATCATAGCTAAATGCAACAAGTCATAATGTATATAGAATATAAAATCTATGTCAAGTCCTGTATCCTATACAGAATCACCACGAATATCTCGGGAAAATCCTGTCTCATGAATAGTGTCATGTATCCTGGGTCATATGGTACTTGATAAGACAAGTACGAGAATATAAAGTGTCACGGATGTCCATCTCTAGATGACCGTACCCAACACTGCGTACAGTGTCGGCACCCGACTGATAATCGGACGCTAAGTACGTCACACGGTCCTAGGTTGAGCATGCACAGTAATATATATATAACAAGGAAAATAAATAACTAAGCTGCAGAGTTTGGCAAGGTACACTTGCCTGATGTCCGAATACCAACAACTGTCCCCGTATCAGTGGATCCGGTAGGTACTACTCCAAAAGCTGTAATAAACATCACCAATAGTCTCAAAAGGTGTCAAACTGCTAGAAATGCCAGTCCTTACGTCCAATTTGGACACAGGGGCAAAAAGGTCATTTTCGGGCCAAAGCGGGTCCACATGTGGGCCACTTCGCACCGAAAAGCGTGCCAAGGGTAACAGTCTCTAAATTGGACAAACTATGGGTCAAACAACTCTAAATGTCAATACGATCCCAACGGTATGTCCAAATTTGGATTCCGATGAGCCGAACATAATTTGGTCCAAAAGTCAACTGTTGGGCCCGCCAATTGGCGATCTGGTCAACCGTCTCAGAAATGCGTGAAAATTGGGTCACAGGACCAGCGTGTTACCACGAGTCCAGTGGCGCAAGTTTCGTCGCAATCTGACAAGCGTGCACAAAATACTCGCGAGTTCCACAAAAGTGGCGACACGAAATGTGTTCGCGGATACGGCCTGATTCCGGCGCGCACACGCGTCCAAATCAGTCCCTACGAATTTTCACGTGTCCCGTTATGCTGCGTGCATGGTGCACTTGGCACACGGCGGGGCGGTCCCATTTGGCGGGGCGCGCTCCGATCTCCAACTTTTAGAGAACCGGAAAAAGTGGGTGCGCGCAGTTTTGTGACGACTACAATTTTGTCCACAGCAACTAATAGCACAAAGTTATTATACAGAAAATAAACTAGGTCATGTAATCTACAGGTATCAAAAAGAATCACCGAATTCGGATCTCTGTGGTGGGAGATACGAACTCGGCAATATGGGTGGTCATTCTGGAATTCTGCGATTGCAGAATTCTGTCTGTCCGTCCACTTTGGACGCTGTTTTTCACCTAGGGGCACACGGAATCTGAGGTTGACTATAAAACAAGTATTAGAGAGGGTTGAGGGAAGATCATACCTATGAAAACGGAACCACGTTTGGTCGAGCGAGTCAATGGGAAATTATGCCGGAGCGAAGGTGCCTCGAGTGGGAGACTACTGTTCGCGATGTCGGCGTCGACGGGATGGTTGGATGGCTTGGGGAGGCTTCTCTGGCTGCGGTGACGGCTCCAGATAGGAAGAGGAAGTCTGGAGTTTTAGGTTAGGGTTTTGGGGAGCTAATTATATATATATATATATATATATAATATATATTAGGAGAGAGAGAGGGTTAGTTAATTGGAGGCGGGTTGAGTGGGTCGGGTGAATAGGGATTCTCGGATTTTAATGCTCGCTGAAGGGAGGGTTGAACGCCTAAGGTGAAGGGTGAAGTGCTTCTCAGCAACTTGCTGGGAAGTTAGCAAGTTTCCATGAATATCATTATTACTATATTACTGTTAGTATATTACTAAGTTATTATTATTATTATTATTATTATATTATTCTATTAACTTAATTCTTTTCATTTCTTTTCTTTAAAATATATATACATATATATTTGTATATATATATATATATATATACTCATAAGAAAATTTTATATAATAGGGTATTGCACATCGCTAGGCTAGCAACTGCTCAAGGGGTCTCCTACATGGAATAAATTTCGAAAAATTCCTGATGGTCCCACAAGTCCTCTAAGTGCCCGAACACCTAACATAAAAATTATTAAAAATCTATTTCTCCTATTTGGACCTAATTACTATATAATAATAGTAATTAATAAATAAAAAGGATATATACGATTTTCTAGGAAGGGGGTTTTACATTCTACCCAACTTATAAAAATTTCGTCCTCGAAATTAAATTAGGGTCGTGCTCTCTCTGTCACTTGATTATAGTCTAAGAATTTCTCTCAAGTGAGCATTACGGTCTCTACCCAACTTAGAATTTACCCATCTATTATCTAAGACTATTCATCTAATAAATCTATGCCCCAACTCATTTAATCATATTATTGAATCCTCAAGTCTTTAACACCAAACCTATCACCTATGATATTCCCTTAATCTTATATAAAAGGGTAGCAATAATGTGACCGGCCTGTGGGGTATATCTAGTACTGTCTATATATCAACTTATACCAAGCACGAGGTTTCGTCTTTCCGAAATAAGGGAAGACGGAGATCAATAATAAAGAGTTCAAGGGTGAGGTAATAGATTAGAAGTATCAGGATCAAGGCGTTTAAAGAATTCAAATGGGAATGGTCAAGTTGTTGTGGATTGAAATCCTATTCTGGTAATCCTTTGTTCGCATGCTCGTATTAGTACAGTTATGTAACTGATATGATATGCACAGACATATCTAGAGGTCAAGTATACTAGTCAACTATATATCTCAATCCACGTGAAGTAGTCGTGCGAAGAGCGAACCAAAATGCACTAAGGTTGATCAGACCGTAATACACTGATTCTGAATAGACAATTGTATTAATGTACCAGTCCACTAATACATATGTCATGAACAAGCTCGATAAAGAGTAAGCTTGCAAAACTAGGCTATAGAATAGCAGCATAAGTCAAGTACAACAAATTTAAGTACGCTAAATGATGATGAAAGGAGATACAAATTAATTCAAGTTCATAAAACAAAACAAACAAGCAACCATAATAATAACAGACTCTCCAATCTCTACAGTCATCATACAACCTCCTTGTCCAAGTCGCTAGTCGACCAGTTAGGGGCAAGGACCTCTAAATTCTACAGTCTGAATTAAACACTATCTTCTAATGCAAGTCTAAAGTTGTGTCATCCTAGTTCACTTCATCAATGGGTCAATAGGGCTAGTTGGTACTATGTTGTGAGGCATACTACCCAACTTATAAAAATTAAACTAATACCGTGATCGTCTTAAGAGGATCCTACAAATAACCTTGCACATGTAAATAAAATAGAAACTCTTATTAGGGTATATGAGGAAGGATCTTGATACTTATTAGGGTCTCCTATTGCATTATATAGGTAAGGGTCACCTTAAGTCTTAGTCATAGCACTTACAAGCAAGTGTCAATGGTAAGGATAGAAGAGTTACTGGCCGTCAAGGAGGAAGGGTCTAACTTGTATCGAGGTGAGGGTACAAATTTCATGATTTAAAAAAATTAAAGGTTAATCATTGGTCACAATCTACAAAACAACTTAAACTTATCAAGTTCTAACTACCAAGCATAAAGATTTCACACTCAAGGCTACAACTATAAGCCTAGCAAACTATGAGCCCTTAACCAAGAATAAAATTACTTGGCCTACTATCCGAAGTGTCAGATGGCACGAGTTGAAAGATGAAGAGAAGAAACGTAATTAGCCGTCGCAAAATAGCGAGCGCTATGGTCGCAGGGAAACAATATAAAATAAAGATAGAGGGCTCTAGATAGCATCATGGTTCTCTAAGGGGAGTGGGGTGTTGGTTGCTATGTTCGGGGTATGATCAAGGGAGAAGTGTTGATTATATTCCTCTAGGCTTCCTAGGGTGCTGTCAACTAATAACAAGACAATGGTATAAGTTTATGGTTCCAATATCATCTAACTATGAAGGTTAGGTTCAGTCCAAACATTAAGTTTTTGTTTTCTATGGGTTCCTCCATGCTAGGGGCAAACATTATGGTAAAACTTCTAACTATCTCTAGTAGTGTCTATACTACTCAAGTCTTCTTAATACATCTGAGTAATGGTAAACCAATTATAGGGATAAGGGATTCTAGGGTTCACTAGATATTCTAAACTTAGTGGTGTGTCTATATTCTCGTTGTATTCTTAATAGGTGTGCTACCCTAATTATCATCCTAATAACAGGGGTTCCTATATTCTAGCAGAAGTCTATACTCAAAGAACTATTAAGGAAGTACAGGAATCAAGCGGGATGCAATTGTTCAAATAGAACAGATGGGAGGAAGATGAATCATAGTCAATTGTGGATGAGATCCTATACTCTAGTCCTAAGCGCAGGCTGGTCCGGTCCCTAAGTTGAAACCGAACTATTTAGTCGTAGACCTGCATGGGCCACCACAAAAACCATGTCACGCCCCAGTCCCAAAATACCGTGGGACTAGACACGTGACAATGGCCAGCAGTACGCACCGATGGACCAACTCAACATAATGGATCCATCAGGGCATACTTCAGCTGTAAAACAAGTCTACGACAATCATGGCACAACTAATCTCATCCACACAAGATATAGAATATGATCCACAGAATAAATAAGGAATGTGAATCATCAGCAAGTCTCACAAAGTACTTCGGAGAACAACCCGATAAATATCTAGTACAATGGTTCAAATGACCAGAATATAAAAGACTGAAAGAAATACTAAAAGCTGAGCATAAACATGGATGCTCAAGAGAAGTCTTCAGCTAAGACCTCGTCCTCGGATGGTGGTACAGCTCCTGGATCAGCTCCTGCTCCGGTCCCGTAAACCTCGGGATAAACCACGTCTGCAAAATCTGGGGACAAAAATCCGGATCCAGGTCCTCAGGGGACATAGCAAGGTACAAGAAAGCTCATGCCAATAAATAAATAAACAGTGCAGCAAATAAATAACTAAATAAAACAATGGGGTAAATATGTAACCATCTAAGTGAAATGCAAGTGAGAGCAGCACGAATACTCAGGCTGAGACCACTACAAGCTCTGTGTCTGGGAGCCGGTAGCAGCAATAACTATGTGTTTACTATGTGTTTACTATGTTTTATATATATATAATCAGCCTGTAGCCTGTGTGTCTCTCCCCACCCAATGTAACCACGCATATCATGTCCATAACGTCTCATGTCCATGTCAAGCGCGATCATAGCTAAATGCAACAAGTCATAATGTATATAGAATATAAAATCTATGTCAAGTCCTGTATCCTATACAGAATCACCACGAATATCTCGGGAAAATCCTGTCTCATGAATAGTGTCAAATATCCTGGGTCATATGGTACTTGATAAGACAAGTACGAGAATATAAAGTGTCACGGATGTCCATCTCTAGATGACCGTACCCAACACTGCGTACAGTGTCGGCACCCGACTGATAATCGGACGCTAAGTACGTCACACGGTCCTAGGTTGAGCATGCACAGTAATATATATATAACAAGGAAAATAAATAACTAAGCTGCAGAGTTTGGCAAGGTACACTTGCCTGATGTCCGAATACCAACAACTGTCCCCGTATCAGTGGATCCGGTAGGTACTACTCCAAAAGCTGTAATAAACATCACCAATAGTCTTAAAAGGTGTCAAACTGCTAGAAATGCCAGTCCTTACGTCCAATTTGGACACAGGGGCAAAAAGGTCATTTTCGGGCCAAAGCGGGTCCACATGTGGGCCACTTCGCACCGAAAAGGGTGCCGAGGGTAACAGTCTCTAAATGGGACAAACTATGGGTCAAACAACTCTAAATGTCAATACGATCCCAACGGTATGTCCAAATTTGGATTCCGATGAGCCGAACATAATTTGGTCCAAAAGTCAACTGTGGGGCCCGCCAATTGGCGATCTGGTCAACCGTCTCAGAAATGCGTGAAAATTGGGTCACAGGACCAGCGTGTTACCACGAGTCCAGTGGCGCAAGTTTCGTCGCAATCTGACAAGCGTGCACAAAATACTCGCGAGTTCCACAAAAGTGGCGACACGAAATGTGTTCGCGGATACGGCCTGATTCCGGCGCGCACACGCGTCCAAATCAGTTCCCACGAATTTTCACGTGTCCCGTTATGCTACGTGCACCATTCGGTACACTTGGCACACGGCGGGGCGGTCCCGTTTGGCGGGGCGCGCTCCGATCTCCAACTTTTAGAGAACCGGAAAAAGTGGGTGCGCGCAGTTTTGTGACGACTACAATTTTGTCCACAGCAACTAATAGCACAAAGTTATTATACAGAAAATAAACTAGGTCATGTAATCTACAGGTATCAAAAAGAATCACCGAATTCGGATCTCTGTGGTGGGAGATACGAACTCGGCAAAATGGGTGGTCATTCTGGAATTCTGCGATTGCAGAATTCTGTCTGTCCGTCCACTTTGGACGCTGTTTTTCACCTAGGGGCACACGGAATCTGAGGTTGACTATAAAATAAGTATTGGAGAGGGTTGAGGGAAGATCATACCTATGAAAACGGAACCGCATTTGGTCGAGCGAGTCAATGGAAAATTACGCCGGAGCGAAGGTGCCTCGAGTGGGAGACTACTGTTTGCGATGTCGGCGTCGACGGGATGGTTGGATGGCTTGGGGAGGCTTCTCTGGCTGCGGTGACGGCTCCAGATGGGAAGAGGAAGTCTGGAGTTTTAGGTTAGGGTTTTGGGGAGCTAATTATATATATATATATATATAATATATATTAGGAGAGAGAGAGAGGGTTAGTTAATTGGAGGCGGGTTGAGTGGGTCGGGTGAATAGGGATTCTCGGATTTTAATGCTCGCTGAAGGGAGGGTTGAACGCCTAAGGTGAAGGGTGAAGTGCTTCTCAGCAACTTGCTGGGAAGTTAGCAAGTTTCCATGAATATCATTATTACTATATTACTGTTAGTATATTACTAAGTTATTATTATTATTATTATTATTATATTATTCTATTAACTTAATTCTTTTCATTTCTTTTCTTTAAAATATATATACATATATATTTGTATATATATATATATATATATATATATATATACTCATAAGAAAATTTTATATAATAGGGTATTGCACATCGCTAGGCTAGCAACTGCTCAAGGGGTCTCCTACATGGAATAAATTTCAAAAAATTCCTGATGGTCCCACAAGTCCTCTAAGTGCCCGAACACCTAACATAAAAATTATTAAAAATCTATTTCTCCTATTTGGACCTAATTACTATATAATAATAATAATTAATAAATAAAAAGGATATATACGATTTTCTAGGAAGGGGGTTTTACAAAAGTCATGGCCTAAATAAATGTCAAGTGTGGATATCCAGGATACAGAGTTGACACTCACTGATACATAGCAATATGAGTATCCAGGATACAGAGTTTAACGAAGAAGTATCAGTGCTAGGAGTAGGTGTATCAGTGCATGTACTGTATTCCTGAGTATTCTTATGTGTGTATTGACGAGTAGACTTGTGACATGTACTATAATTTAACTATTTTCTTGAATGATGTCTATTCATCTTTTCATATCTAGAGTGAGTGTCATTTGGATAATATACACTACCAAATATTCACATGAGTATATACTTGAACGATATATATTCATCTTTGCATAAGTATCTAGAAATGTATATGAATTACTATATGCATCATCGTTCATATATGTACAACCGTCATCCTGATGATATGTGCGGTGTGCGGGATAAATTCATATAGGGTGTACAGCAGTTCCTGCAGTTCGTCAAGGCGTTCCCTCAGTACATGGATGGCACCAAAATTAATTATCCGTGTGTGAGATGTCACAACTTAAAATATTATCCAGAAGTGAAAGTCATATATCTTTGTACTCGAAGGATTTTACGTTGAATTACTATCAGTAGACCGCGCACGGAGAACTTGTGTCTTTAGCATCGGAGTCGGAGCCTTATGTGGAGCCGTATATGGATGTCCACGACCATGCTGCTTACGATGACGAATGGGTGAACATGGTTTTTGATACGGCGGGGCCTAGTTTCGATCCGAACAATCATGATGCAGCTGAGGAGGCACCGAATGTCGATGCTGCAAAGTTTATGGAGTTGCTGGAGAATGCAAGGACTCTATTATATCCTGATTGTGAGGATCATTCACCATTGGAGGTGGCTACAAGATTGTTGAGCATCAAGTCTGATTTTAACATGTCGCAAGAATGTTATAACCGACTAATGGATTTAATTATAAAGATCTTGCCAGAGGGTGCAAAGTTGCCTAAAGACTTCTACCGATCTAAGAGGATGGTGAGATCGCTCTGGATGAGATACGAGAAAATCGATGCATGTCGCAACGGGTGCATGTTGTACTAGAAAGACGATAAGGATAAAGATGCGTACATATTCTGTGGTGTTGATCGCTACAAGGCCATTGGTAGAGGAAAGTTTGTCGGTGCAAGAAAGACTACCACCTTGGATGTGCATGAAGACTCCGTATATGTTCCTAACCGTTATTATCCCGAGTCTGAACAATCCGAAGAGGAATATTGATGTGTATTTACAGCCTTTGATAGATGAGTTGAATCAGTTGAGGTCGGTTAGACCCTACATAACAGACGAAGAAGTAGAACAAGAAATGAGACATCTCATCCCTTGTGGAAATACGGGCATTTGTGGAGAAAAATGCGTTGATGGTGGAATGTCATCGTGCTGGACTCTCGAGGCATGCTGATTCGCTTGACTGTGTTGTTGAGCGGATTGACCTTCTTCTACTGGTGTTACCTCCTCTTCATTGGTTACCAAAATATTCTGTGGTGATATTGTAGGAGTCTCATCATTTGCTCGTGAATCCATAACTCTGCAACCAAAATAAATAATAAGAGGCGTACAGGAATCAAGGCAGGATACAATTCAAAAAATTAATTCGAATCCGATATAGATATCAAGAACGTTTCAAGCAAGTGGATGAGATTCTAAAACTTATCCTATCTTTATTGCAGGCCTGTTCGGTCCCTAAGTTAAAACCGAACAATTTAGTTGTTGACCTGCATGGGCCACCACAAAAACCATGTCATGCCCCAGTCCCAAAATAATGAGGGACTGGACACGTGGCAATGGCCAGCAGCACGCACCGAAGGACAAACCCAATTTAATGGATCCATCGGGACATACTTAAGCTATATTACAATGATCAGGGTTTACTAATCTCATCCACAGAATGAATATATCAATATCAACAAAAGGAAATATAAACATCATCATCAAGTCACAAGTACATAAATCGGGGAACAAGCCCGATACAAGTTTGATATAACTGTCAAGATACAAAATAAAGATATCAACAAAAGTACCGAGTATGGAAACAGTATATACTTAGAAGATACCCACAGAGATCACTCGTCTACTGGTACTGCTCTAGTGCCTGCTCCTGCTAATGCTCATGTCCTGTATACCTCGGGATCGATCTCGTCTACTAAACCTGGGGACATAATCCGGATCCAGGTCCTCAGGGGATATAGCAAGGTACAAGAAAGCTCATGCCAAAATAAATGCAGTGCAGCAATAAATGAACAATAGGGTAAATAAATAACCAGCTAAGTGATATGCAAGATGAGAGCAGCACTAGAACTCAAGCTGAAACTACTACAAGCTCTGTGTCGGGGAGCCGGTAGCAGGGATATCATGTGGTTGTCTAGCTCGGAGAGAGACTAAGACGCCGGCATAATATATAATCAACCTATAGTTTGTGTGACTCTCTCCACCCAATGTAATCATGCATCTCATGTCCACAACGTCTCATGTCCATACCACGCAGGATCATAACTAATGCATCCAGTCATATAATATCTAAGCAAGGAATAAGTCATGAAAACTGTATCCTATACAGAATTACCATGAATATCTCAGAACGATTCTGTATCATGAATAGTATCAGGTGTCCTGGGTAAAACGTACTTGAATAGGCAAGTACGAGAAGTATAGGGTCTCGATAACCATGTCTAGGTGGCGTTTACACAATTCCGCGTACGGAGTTGGCATCCGACTATTAATTGAATGCTAAGTAAGTCACACGGTCCTAGGTTTAAGCAAGTACAATAATTATATATATCAAGAAAATAAGTAACAAAAACTGCAGAATTTGGCAAGGTACACTTGCCTGGGGTTCTGACTCCAACTGTAGCTCTGACTTCAGCGGGTTCTGCAGGAAGTACTCCTGTTGCTGAAATAAATATCACCATCAGATTCAGAAAATATCAATCAGCTAGAAACGCCTGTCCTTGAGTCTAATTTAGACACAAGGGCAAAAATGATATTTTCTGGTCAAGGCGGGGTCCACATGTGGGCCGCTTTATACCGAAAAATGTGTCAGGGTCAAAGGTCTCCAAATCTGTCCAACTTAGTGTTAACAAGTCAGAAACGATAATACGAACCCAACGGAACTTCCAAAACTGGATTCCGATGAGCCGATCACAAAATTGCCCGTCAAGTAGAGCCTATGGGGCCCACGATATGCGATTTTATCAACGTTCTCAGAATCGAACCAAACTTGGGTCACAGGACCAGCGTATTGCTACGAGTCCGATGGCGCAAGTTTTGTCTCGATTCGACGTGTGTACACTAAGTTACAGCAAGAACCAAAAAGGACGGATACGGGACATTGTTGGCGGATACGCACTGATTCCGGTGTGCACGCACATCCAAATCAGCTTCTGCAAAATCTCGTACATCCGTATCGACGACGCACATGTATCGGTAAAGACCGCACGCGACCAAGTCGTCCCGTTTGGCAAGACGTACTCAGTTCCGGGGTGAAACAAGGCGTTGGTTTTTTTGTTTTTGGATCGCAGTTCGCGACCAACACAGGACGCGATGCACCAAGCGGTTTGCACGGGCACCGAGGGGGTCACACAGCCTACGCGTCACAACTGACAGAATAGAAATCGGGGCAGCGAGGAGTGAGATATGAGTACCTGAATAGGGCTCCGGGAAATTGAATTCTCCGTGTCCGCGTCGCGTCTACCGTGTCCTGGACACTGTGTCCAAGCCGTGTCCGAGCTAGGGCATCAGTGTCCAGCCGCTGGGAGTGGGGGTTCAGGTTGGCGGAGGTCGGCGAGGGCTCGGGGAGGTCCAGGGCGACCGGGCGGCTTTGGCCGGAGGCGGAGATGGCGCTCAGGCGGCCGGTGCTCGGTCGGCCGGAGCTCGAATGGGCGGGTTCTGCTCTAGGGGAGGCGGCTGCGAGAAGAGGCGGAGGGAGTCGGGGGACAGGGGCGGCCGGGCAGGGCGAGTCCGGGTGGGGAGGGGAGAGGGCTGGAAGTCTGTCCGAGGCCGGCGAGGTCTGGAGGTGGTGGCGGAGGCTAGGGTTCCGGCGTCGAGGCAGCTGGGGCGGATTTATAGGGAGAGAAAAGGAGAGGGAGAGGCGGCCGGTACGGGGAGGGGAACCGGTGCGGCGGACGGCCGGTCGCCGGTTGCAGAGGAGGCGAACCGAGGGGTCGCCGGCGGCTATGGCGGCGGAAACGGCCGTCGGGGAGGGTAGGAGTCGGGGAGAAGAGGAGTCTGTGGATTTCAGTTTCGAGCGGGTCCGGGTCGGGTGCTTAGCGGGTCGGGTCTGACCCGAATCCGACCCGTTAAGGGGATTGGGTCGGTTCGGGTAGACCGGCCTGTCCGGTTCGGTCTAATTATTGGTTTGGTTTATTATGGTTTAGGTGAACCGGGTCCAATTAATTAGGTTAATTTAATCAATAGTTTTTAAGGCTTTAAAAATACATCCGGGGTCCAATAAATTTTCGGAAAATTACCCTATGTCCGATTTTTTATTTTACACCATAAAATATAGTTTTCATAATATTTTAATATTATTTAATATTATTTAAAAATTTATTTAAATTCAAAATACCTTAGTTAAAAATCCTAAAAAAAATTTAGAAAATTGTAAAAAATTCCAAATTAAAAATTCTTAAAAATCGGGGGTTTACAATCTACCCCCCTTAAGAAGATTGCGTCCTTGCAATCAAATAATAACCGGTCAACAGAGATGACACGATTGCAAACATTGTTCGAAGCATATCAAAATCAAGGAGAATCAAGGTTGAGAGTAACACCTAGAAAAAATTATTTTCCTAAGCATAAAGTTATGAAATTTTTCGAATGAAGGAAATCCAAAAAATTACAGTTTTAGAAAACCAGTTTTATCCTTTAAAAACCTATCAGGTTAAAAATTATAAAATATTCTAAGTTATCACTAGGTTATCTATTATTAGCAAGTTAAAAATGGTCTGGTGAAGTCTAGGGTCACGAACCAGCAGGCACGAACTAAAGCAATACTAGGAACGAGATAACTATGAATCACTTACTCACATTAGCTACTCCATGAATCTGTGCGTTCTCCAAGGTCATCGTCAGGGCTTGTCCGCGTCCTTGCCGTCGATTCCTCTGCTGCTGTTGAGCCTGCTGGAAGAGCAGTGCCTGGGGTATCAAAGGTGGCCTCGGCTGATACCCTCCTGGAGCTGGTGGTAGGACTTCTTGAACTTTCGTTTGTTGTGCTTCCAATGTTGGATAGGTTGGCCTCGGTACTGGTAACGCTCGTTGGTTTACCATTGATGCTCCTTCTCTACGCTCGGGACATTCCTTCACTAAATGCTGACTGGACCCGCAAGCTAAACATACTTTTCTTTTTCGTCTGCACTCATTCTCTATATGTCCTCGCTTGCGACAATATTGACAGATAGGTAGTGCCTGTGAAGATGCTCCAGATGGCTGGTGTATGCGAGATCTTTTGTAGCTTCTTCCTGTGGTGCTCCGGATGGTGCTGATATGGACGATCGCTTCAGACTGGTCTCTTTTCTGGTGATGCGCTCCATGCGTCGGGCTGCAGCAAGGACGTCCGAGTAAGAAGTAGGTGCAACGGATCCAATTAGTTTCTGTAGCTCAATGTTTAGTCCGTCGAAGAACTTCTCAGCCTTCTCTTCTTCTGTCTGTATCAAAGTTGGGGCGAAGCGACTTAGATGAATGAACTCAGCGTTGTACTCCTCCACTGTCAGATTGTCTTGAGTGAGGCGATTGAACTTGTCCCGAAGTTCTGATCGAGCGATAGCTGGAATGTACATCTCCTGAAAGAGTCTAGAGAACTCTTCCCAATTGACTCGGTCTGATCCGAGCCGTGTCTCATCGGATAGCCACCAGTGATGTGCATTGTCCGTCAATTGCATTCTGACTGCAGTCATCCAACGTTCTCGTGGAATCTCAGTTGCTTCCAATTGATGTTGAGTATTGGTGAGCCATTCATGAACTTTTGTGGGCTCTTCTTTTCCTGAGAAGGTACGAGGCTTCAGCTGGCGAAATTCGGCGATAGAGCCCGTCGTTAGTCGTCGTGCTGGTAGATCTGCCTGCTCTAGTACGGTTACTAGGCTGCGACTCAAAGCCTCTTGTTGAGCTTGCATTATTGCATAGATCATTTGAAATATCTGCTGCCCGTCCATGGCCTGCCCTTGTGGAAATACGGGCATTTGTGGAGTAAAATGCGTTGATGGTGGAATGTCATCGTGCTGGACTCTCGAGGCATGCTGATTCGCTTGACTGTGTTGTTGAGCGGATTGACCTTCTTCTACTGGTGTTACCTCCTCTTCATTGGTTACCAAAACATTCCATGGTGATATTGCAGGAGTCTCATCATTTGCTCGTGAATCCATAACTCTGCAACCAAAATAAATAATAAGAGGCGTACAGGAATCAAGGCAGAATGCAATTCAAGAAATTAATTCGAATCCGATATAGATATCAAGAACGTTTCAAGCAAGTGGATGAGATTCTAAAACTTATCCTATCTTCATTGCAGGCCTGTTCGGTCCCTAAGTTAAAACCGAACAATTTAGTTGTTGACCTGCATGGACCACCACAAAAACTATGTCACGCCCCAGTCCCAAAATAACGAGGGACTGGACACGTGGCAATGGCTAGCAGCACGCACCGAAGGACAAACCCAATTTAATGGATCCATCGGGGCATACTTAAGCTGTATTACAATGATCAGGGTTTACTAATCTCATCCACGGAATTAATATATCAATATCAACAAAAGGAAATATAAACATCATCATCAAGTCACAAGTACATAAATCGGGGAATAAGTCCGATACAAGTTTGATACAACTGTCAAGATACAAAATAAAGATATCAACAAAAGTAATGAGTATGGAAACAGTATATACTTAGAAGATACCCACAGAGATCACTCGTCTACTGGTACTGCTCTAGTGCCTGCTCCTGCTCCTGCTCCTGCTTCTGCTCCTGCTAATGCTCTTGTCCTGTATACCTCGGGATCGATCTCGTCTACTAAACCTGGGGACATAATCCGGATCCAGGTCCTCAGGGGACATAGCAAGGTACAAGAAAGCTCATGCCAAAATAAATACAGTGCAGCAATAAATAAATAATAGGGTAAATAAATAACCAGCTAAGTGATATGCAAGATGAGAGCAGCACTAGAACTCAAGCTGAAGCTACTACAAGCTCTGTGTCGGGGTGCCGGTAGCAGGGATATCATGTGGTTGTCTAGCTCGGAGAGAGACTAAGACGCCGGCATAATATATAATCAACCTGTAGTTTGTGTGACTCTCCCCACCCAATGTAATCATGCATCTCATGTCCACGACGTCTCATGTCCATGCCACGCAGGATCATAACTAATACATCCAGTCATATAATATCTAAGCAAGGAATAAGTCATAAAAACTGTATCCTATACAGAATTACCATGAATATCTCAGAATGATTCTGTATCATGAATAGTGTCAGGTGTCCTGGGTAAAACGTACTTGAATAGGCAAGTACGAGAAGTATAGGGTCTCGACAACCATGTCTAGGTGACGTTTACACAATTTCGCGTACGGAGTTGGCACCCGACTATTAATCGGACGCTAAGTAAGTCACATGGTCCTAGGTTTAAGCATGTACAATAATTATATATGTCAAGAAAATAAGTAGCAAAAACTGCAGAATTTGGCAAGGTACACTTGCCTGGGGTTCTGACTCCAACTGTAGCTCTGACTTCAGCGGGTTCTGCAGGCAGTACTCCGGTTGCTGAAATAAATATCACCATCAAATTTAAAAAATATCAATCAGCTAGAAACGCCTATCTTTGAGTCCAATTTGGACACAGGGGCAAAAATAACATTTTCTGGTCAAGGCGGGGTCCACATGTGGGTCGCTTTGCACCGAAAAATGTGTCAGGATCAAAGGTCTCCAAATCTGTCCAACTTAGTGTTAATAAGTCAGGAACGATGATACGAACCCAACGGAACTTCCAGAACTGGATTCCGATGAGCCGATCACAAAATTGCCCGTCAAGTGGAGCCTATGGGGCCCACGATACGCGATTTTGTCAACGTTCTCAAAATCGAACCAAACTTGGGTTACAGGACCAGCGTATTGCTACGAGTCCGATGGTGTAAGTTTTGTCTCGATCCGACGTGTGTACACTAAGTTACAGCGAGAACCAGAAAGGACGGATACGGGAAGTTGTTGGCGGATACGCACTGATTCCGGTGTGCACGCACATCCAAATCAGCTTTTACAAAATTTTGCACGTCCGTATCGACGACATGCACGTATCGGTGAAGACCGCACGCGACCAAGTCATCCCGTTTGGCGGGGCGTACTCAGTTCCGGGGTGAAAAAGGGCGTTGGTTTTCCTGTTTTTGGATCGCAGTTCGCGACCAACACAGGACGCGATGCACCGAGCGGTTTGCACGGGCACCGAGGGGGTCACACAGCCTACGCGTCACAACTGACGGAATAGAAATTGGGGCAGCGATGAGTGAGATATGAGTACCTGAACAGGGCTCCGGGAAATTGAATTCTCCGTGTCCGCGTAGCGTCTACCGTGTCCTGGACACTGTGTCCAAGCCGTGTCCGAGCTAGGGCATCAGTGTCCAGCCGCTGGGAGTGGGGGTTCAGGTTGGCGGAGGTCGGTGAGGGCTCGAGGAGGTCCAGGGCGGCCGGGCAGCTCTGGCCGGAGGCGGAGATGGGGCTCAGGCGGCCGGTGCTCGTTCGGCCGGAGCTCGAGCGGGCGGGTTCTGCTCCAGGGGAGGCAGCTGTGGGAAGAGGCGGAGGGAGTCGAGGGACAGGGGCGGCCGGGCAGGGCGAGTCCGGGTGGCGAGGGGAGAGGGCTGGGAGTCTGTCCGAGGCCGGCGAGGTCTGAAGGCGGTGGCGGAGGCTAGGGTTCCAGCGTCGAGGCAGCTGGGGCAGATTTATAGGGAGAGAAAAGGAGAGGGAGAGGCGGCCGGTACGGGAAGGGGAACCGGTGCGGCGGATGGCCGGTCGCCGGTTGCAGAGGAGGCAAACCGAGGGGTCGTCGGCGGCTATGGCGGCGGAAACGGCCGCCGGGGAGGGGAGAAGTCGGGGAGAAGAGGAGTCTGTGGATTTCGGTTTCGGGCGGGTCCGGGTCGGGTGCTTAGCGGGTCGGGTCTGACCCGGATCCGACCCGTTAAGGGGATTGGGCCGGTTCGGGCAGACCGGCCGGTCCGGTTCGGTCTAATTATTGGTTTGGTTTATTATGGTTTAGGTGAACCGGGTCCAATTAATTAGGTTAATTTAATCAATAGTTTTTAAGGCTTTAAAAATACGTCCGGGGTCCAATAAATTTTCGAAAAATTACCCTATGTCCGATTTTTCATTTTACACCATAAAATATAATTTTCATAATATTTTAATATTATTTAACATCATTTAAAAATTCATTTAAATTCAAAATACCTTAGTTAAAAATCCCAGAAAAATTCCAGAAAATTGTGAAAATTTCCAAATTAAAAATTCTTGAAAATCAGGGGTTTACAGATTGCGTCTCTCCGTGACGAGTTACTGCGAAGGATGGAGGAGCAGCCCCTGTCCCAACCGTAGGCGGATGATGCGACGCTCATCACACGATTTGATATGCTCAAGCATAGCATCATGGAGCTCAGGGGTATGACAGCTAATCTTAGAGCGTCGACAAAGCACAGCATGACGGAACTGCAGGCATCACAGTTGTCCATGGGCGAGAGGCTGACGATGATGCATGATTCAATGGTTTATAGTAGTACGAGACTGTTATCTACCATGGATTCATACAACCATCGACTAGTAGCGTTGGAGCAGATATATCCTCCTGGTGCGCCTTCATCGACACAAACTCCACCGACGTTACTGCCTTCTACATCGACATCGATGTCGATTTTACGGGAGCAGTATAATTTGTTCTTATCCCTGATGCGCGATGGTGGTCAGCCTTCTGTGGATCAGTAATAGTCATAATTAGGATAGTTTACTGATTGTTCGTGTTTTGACCTATAATATTTGATCATTTATGAATATTCTGTATTTTTTAGGCTTTCAGACTTTATTTTTTGTACTCAGTTGTGTGGATATTTGTTGTATTGTTTACGACAAGATTTTCTCCTGACTCGGTTTGTAATCCCAATATTTTATTTTCTTCAAATTTTACTATATTATTCATATTAAATGTATGTTAATTTACCGGTGTTGAGTGTTCCACCGAAGGGGTCGCGAACCCAGCAAATTCAAAGGAGGGTTGCTCCAGGTCTATTCATATAAATTATGAATTCATAAACTACAGGAAGATTGGTTTGGAAACAATCTTATATTCTTTTATTTTTATTTTTTTCACTCTAAATTTAGCGACGTTTATATACGTCGCTAATTTTGTCGCTAAATTAAACGCTGAATACGTCGCTAATTATGTCGCTAAATTCGTCGCTAAATACATCGCTGAATGTCGCTAAATTGCTGATATGTCAGTATTTTACAGGTCAATAAAATATCACTAAATATGTTGCAAAACGTCGCTAAACAGAAAAAATTTAGCGACACAAAATACGTCGCTAATTTAGCGACGTTGTGTCGCTAAACGTCGTTAATATGAAAAATATTAGCGATGCAAATACGTCGCTAGAAAATGTCGCTATAGCGACGTTTTGCGATATTTTTCCTGTTAGCGACTAGCTTAAACGCGAATTTATTAAAACGTTGCTAATTACGTCACTAAATTTTTTTAGTGATATTTTTAGGCAATTTAGCGACGTTTTCAAACGTCGCTAATTTGACTTATTCTGGTAGTGATCCTGTACTACAATAATTATCCAGATATAAAGGAAGGTTTCGGTGATGCCAGTTGGTGCTTAAGAAAGAAGAGTGAAAGATCTACAGAGGGACATGACTTCTCCAGGGGTGTTGTTGCTATATCGTGGAAGTCGAAGCAGCACTCTTTACTCTCAGAGTTCTTTGCACTATCAAGCTGCAGCATATAAAGCAGAATGTCTCTGGAAGCTCTCAAATGATCTTCCTATGGTCAATACACATATTCGGATGATACCGACATACTGTGAAAACCAGGAAGCTGCAGCAGTGGCATTTGTTCATCTCTTCAACGGTTTGAAGAGAACTATATGGATAGAACACATGACACAGAATGAGTGCTGATTGTGTGGATCATTATAGTGCTTTAACAATCGGAGTCAGGTATCTGGCGGATCCGTTCATAATAGGCCTCAAGGGCCAGTACAAGACACTGAATGAGCGCAACTAGCATAGATCATTACAGTGTTTGATGATCGGAGCCAGGAGAGTCTGGAAGATCCGTTCATGTAAGGCCTCAAGCGCCAGCTGATCCCAAGAACTATAAATGAGGGTAGTACTCCATGTTACATTGGTGTGACACCATATAAGGGAGTGAACCTCGGCTTTGGGTCATGTCACAGCGGCATAACGCTGCATATAGTCAAGGACACAATATATATGGGCTTGGAGGACCTCTGATATTGTGTCTTTGCAATCCTACCATTTAGTTTTATGTTATTAGTTCAAAGAGAAATCTACTAGGCATCTTGATATTGGTTCAAGGGAGGACCATTGACTAGGAGAATATCAGGAACAATGGATAGTCCTTTGAGACATTAAGGGGTTACGAACCCAGAACCACTATTGTCTACTAATTATTCTTTTGTATAGAACAAGTCCCGTGGGAGGATGGCTTAGATACCTTAATGAGTTCTCAGACATTTTGAATGTCTGGTGTGCTTAACAGGAAGCATGGTAATGCAACACTACAAAGGAGCGTAAGGTCTCCATGCTACAGTGGGTGACACCACCAAGAGGTTCCTCGGTAAGGATAATACCTCGGCTTCGCGATCAATGTCACAGTGGCGTAACACCACACATAGGCATGTAGCCTAATGCTGTTGAATGAAGAGTGTATGCAGCACTACAAAGAGGCCGGTGTCCTCATGTTACAGTGGTGTGATACCACAGAGGTAAAAGATGAAAATCCTCGGCTACGCGAGCTATGTCACAACGGCGTAACACCGCAAGGAAGCGCAAGGCTTCATGCTAGATAGTTTGGCACTACAAAGAGGCTGGGACCTCATGCTATAGTGGCATGACACCACGATCAGGTTTAGCCTCGGCTCTGGGCTATGTCATAGCGGAGTAGCACCGCATGGAAGCTTGAGGCTTCATGCCAAGGACTCTTTAAAAGAACTCATCTAGAGTGTATAAAAAGAGATATAGGCCATCTCTTAAGAAAAAACTTGTAGAAGTCCAAAATATATATACTACAACCAGGCATGCACAGGGCCTTTAATGTGCAACCAAAAGCACAGATGATATCATTGTGTGAGTGGGAAGAATTGCAGCTATGGTACAGAATTCAAGGCTTAGTCCATTCTTGTATCATACAGTTGTTCGACCCACGCGGGAAGATTCAAGTCAAAGAGACATCTATCCTAATGCATGATGGCCAGTCACTGTGGGGAATGCTTAACCCATATATATTGAGATATGTGGGGGATTGTTGGTGTTTTTGCCTTTGGACTAGTAAAGATAGTCTCACATTGGCTACACCACCAAGTGGATATCTCAATATAATACTTTGTATGAGTTAAGGTGTGCACATAGGGTATGGTAGGGCACATGGGTGCCATGTGTAGTACCCCGCTCCGCGTTGGTACTATGTACAAGTGATATCGGTTTGCTGACTCAAAAAAAAAAATCTTCTTGGAGAGCTCATTGTTAAACCAGAAGATGACTGATCTAGGTGAGTGGACAGAACTTCATTCTCTGATTCTTGCACATCTTAATAATGAATCTAAATTTTTGAAATACTTGTTTGCTTTATAAGATAATATTCGTATTGAGAATAATAGAACTGTATGCTTAGCTAGAACTTAAATGCTTGTCAATAGAAGAACATTGCCATGCTAATAAGAAGAGTAAGAGATTGCTTGAACATGTTTTCTTATCGCTTTTGTATTGACAGAACTACTTCGTGCTTGAACTTGATCAGAGAGATGGCGGCAGTCCGTACAGAGATAGAAGGGAAGAGATAGATGGTCTGCTTGTTCATTTTATCTGCATCATAGAGTTTATCTTATAGTATTTTATGCATTCGCATCGGTCGGACAATGGTTATTAGTGCAGAGCTGAACCTTGGTCCCGGCTGCTATTATTTTAGTGAAGAGCAACCATGAGTCACATATGCTAATAACATCAGATAAAAGAGTTATTAGTTAGCTGGATAACCGCTACTGATCCTGAGTTTCTCGGGGACCGAAATCATATACATAGTTCATCTTTTTTGCTTGATAGAAGGATAGTTCCTAGATGTTAGATTGTCCCTAGAGTCTTTGTGTATAGCTCACGAGACACGCTGCGCACACCCTGATAGTAGAATAATCTGCTTGTCTTGCTTCTATATCGAACATGAACTCTGTTTTTAAAGATGTTTCCAAAAGAAGAAATATGCCTCCGTTCCTGTACTGCATGTAACGAACCTAGGTAAAACTAGAAAGATCACTAGTAATATAATATTATATAACATAATTACTTAGTGTTGGTTTTAGTGAATGTTGCTTCTGTTCGTTGATTTTATACTCACCCGTACTTTCTCCAAAGTGCTGACCGACCAACAGTTTGCTTGTTCGCAGGTGTTGGATCGTCCGAGTAAGCGATTGTCGTGCCTCATCCCCAGGACCCGAAAATCTAATATCGATGCCTTGAGCCGTATCGAGATATTTTGAGCTGGTTTTTATAGAGGGACATAAGGTATGGAACGATGCCATTGAATTCAGAGAATCTCGTGCCTTGAGCTTTGCCCCATTTACTCAAATGGATTATTTTTTGCATTACTGTACCTCCGTTGCGTACTCGATCAGTTCGATGATAGCCACAACTTTAACGGTATTGCCTTGTGCGAGCGCAACCCCAGGCTCCATGACATCATGTCTCAATGGCAAACGACACAAGCCCAGTGGGAGCGTCGTGGCACGGTAATTCGGGCCCGGTGGGGGCGTTATCAGGACCTTCAGGATCGGGGCATGACAGAATTATCATGCCCTGATCTCCCGCAGACAATCTGTCATCCCTGTTGGGCGGGAATCACCGTGCCAACGTGTAACCTCCGATTTCCAATTTCCAAAATAATTAGATTTTAATTTATTTTAAAATATCAAGTTTATAAAATAATTCTCCTTAAAAATTTTTATTTGATTTTGAACGATGTTTGATTTTAGAAGGTAATTTAAAAATCTTTTATAAAAAAATCATTTTTCCTAAATGATGATGTATTACAAAATAAATAAATAATAATAATATATATTTCTAGTTTCAAATATTTATTGGCTTGAATCATAAAATTATTTTTAACTAAGTAGTTATTTAAAAGACTAGTTCATAAAATAAAATAAATTTTTATTTATTGGGCTAGTAAATAAATAAATGTCATACTTCTAAGATTTTGCAAAATGTATTAATTAGTAACAAATTGGAAATTTGCTAGCTTTCCTAAAAACATTTTCTGAAAATTATAATCTTTATTTTTATTTTTACAAATTGCCATTTCCTATTAACTAGCCTTCACACCCTCATTTTTCTCCACATGAGAAACCCCTTTTTATAATTAATTCTGGGCCATTCATTATTGGGCCAACCCGCAACCTTTATCCCTCACCATCTCTCCCTATTTAAGTTCTCATTCTCACATTTCCCAAGAAACCCTAATCTCCAATTATTAGCTAGCCCCCACAATTTTTCCAGAGCCACAGCCACCACCATTTTTTGTGTGCTCGTGTCCGTGTGTCCAGCATCATCGTGTCAGCCGTGATGGCCTCGGGTCCGACCCCGGGTGTCCCACAATCTCCATTCATTTTCTGGGTTCGGTTACAATATTACAAACAGATTTTTCGTATCCGACACACCCGGACACATCCACATCCTCCACTGTACAACCTCATCCCCGTGTCCGGCAGACCCGGACACGTCCACAGTATAGCTACCCTCGTGTCCAGACCGGACACGTACCCAAACCCGACACAGAACCTAACCCTAACCCAGATCCCGCTGCCGCCGGCGACGGAGTCCTCCTCGTCGTCGTCGGACGCCGGTGGCCGCCTGCAACCACCACCTCGAGCTCCCCGTCGTCGAGCCCTCGCTGAGCCGAAGCTGCCTCCCCTCGAGCCGAGCACCGCCTCGAAGCCGCCGCTGGAACGAAGACCCGCCGACCGCCTCCTCGAATCGAAGCCGCCGCCTCGGATCTGGAGCCGCTGCCACCGCCGCCTCGGATGCGCCTCGAGCCCGCCGAGCTTCGATCGGGCGCAGCCGTCTCGAGCTCCATGCCGCAGCCGTCTCGAGCTCCACGCCGCTGCTCTCGAGCTCCACGCCGACCACCGCGCCGACCCCGGCGGACCCCGCGCCGGCGAACGGAAACCCCCATCGTGAGTTTTTTTCTTTTTTTCATTCTTCTTCTGTTTGTATTGGGGATTTAGGTTAAGTATATTAGATTTAATCAGATTAGAAATTCTTAATCAGATTATTAATCAGATTAGAAATTATTAATAAATTAGTTAAAATTGTAATTTGTTTAGTAATTAAATATAATTAGTTTAGTAAATTTGTAATTAGTTTGATTAACTCAAATCTGTTTCATTAATTCATAATTAGTTAATTAGTTATTCATAAAATTAGTTTATTTTATATAATTAGTTATTTATATAATTAGTTTATTTTATATAATTAGTTAATTGAATTTATAATTAGTCTAGTAAATTAATGTAATTAGTATAGAAATTTCATGTAATTAGGGTAGTTAATTATTTCGAAATTAGTTAATTAATTTGTTAATCAGGAATTTAAATTTTAATCAGTTTAGTATATATAATTAGTTAATTTATAAAAATTAGTTTAATTAATGTAATTAGTTGATGTACTTTGATTATATTAATATAATTAGTTATATTAATATGTAATTGGTTATTTTATATAATTTGATTTTATTAATATGTACTAGTCTGGTAAATTCATATAATTAGCTTAGTAAATTCATGTAACTAGTTTGGTAAATACAACATGATTAGTTTTATTGTTTTATTATATGAAATTAGTTATTTATTATGTGTAAATTTAGTTATGTATTATGTATAAGGATTTTTTTATATACAAATGTGAATTTTGGTATAAAAAGTATATATGTATATACATCTACTAGTATATATACAAATACGTATTTTGTACAAATTACTAATAGACACTTATATATATATTATATACGCTTTATGGTATACCAAGTATTAATGTATGTTTCAGTATTAAAAAAATAAATAAATAAATAAATGTATATTGGTATATATATGTATATATAACCATATTTTGGTATATATGCATATAGTATATATATATATAAACTGTATTGATATATATGTACTTGTAAAACATATTTTGGTATATTACCTGTATATAGTATAGTATTATTTTGGTATGTATGTACATATATATATAATATAAGTTAATATGTATTTTGGTACATGTATACTAGTCTATATGTATAAGTGATGTATAATTTTTCACATAAATAAAATATTTTTCCACTTATGTACATACAGTGATACCTCTTCTGTATACTTTGGAATAACTATATATATATATGTATTAAATTATTTGTTGATAATATGATTAATTGGTAAATTACTAGGTGACCCTAGTTGACTAGAGCCATGCCTGGCAGAGCCCTGAGTTCATGAAATTGTGATGTGTTAGTGTAGTACCTGATGCAAATGTTGTATTTGATATATTTCTAGGACTGTTGGTTCCTCCAGACGGTACTCTGGGACAGGACATTGGTTTTACCAGCTAAGGACCCAAGGCGAGTACATTCTCTGATTAGTTTCTAATTTATGATATCTCCTATGTTCACTGTATCTAGTGTAAATATCCATGATCTTGACACGATGGTTACACGGATTGGTATACACGGATCTCGTCATGAGATGTTATTCCCTATTCATGGTGTAGCTTGTACGAGACTTGTTTTCTTGATATCTTGTGCATGTACAGACACTAATTCCCGGGGAGATTTGCTACCTTCCTAGGGAATCCTGTGCCATAGCGTACCATGATTGGATCTACTATACCAGTCGGGGGTTTGGGGAGTACTTTAGTGTAGACATGTGATCATACCCAACTTTATATGTACCATAGCTCACCCCACATCTCACGTCGGGTGCGGCCTGACCATTTATATGCTCCATAGCTGTTACGTGTGATTAGCCTGATCTCTACATGCACCATAGCTAACCAACGGTTAGCCTGACTTTATATGAACCATAGCTAATCACATGTAACCAGCCTGATCAAGTTCCCAAGCCGATCACATGTTGAAGCTAGTACTCACACACTCAGTCATAGGTTTCTTGCTCATTGACATATGGTTCTTTTCCTGCATTTACTTACAGTATTTCCAGTATTTCTCTAATTGTACATTTCTCGTACCTATACATGCATCTGGTATGTTTCCATCTAGAACTGCTACATAGTTTATGTCATTTATATAGAACTGCTAATTAGAGATGTACTTTGCTCCTTCCTGACTGGAAAATATTTTTCCAGACTGTGACCTTAGTAGACTGGTTTCTGACACTTGGGGATTGGAAGTTAAGGATTGCAGGTATGATTATGTTGTCATTAGACTTGTATTGTATTCTTTTATTCTTCAAATTCCTATCGTGCTGTAGTTGTGATTGAGTATGTTGTTGATATTTTATAGTATCATCCGAGTCTCCTTATGGAGTTGGATACTAGCGTGAGATTGTTAGATAGTACTCGACCTAGACAGCGTTCTACCGCCGATGCTGCAGCGTAGGCTGGACGTACCCACGCATTCGTGCCCCTAAACCGGGTGCGGGTCGTGACACGTTTTTAGTGGTGGCCCATGCAGGTCTGACTTTGCGAGATGTGCGATGTCGTAGTAGTGTGGCATCTTTGTTATACTACTGCGTACCTGCTATTGAATATAGGACATAGGATACTAGGATGAGAGAGGATACTCAATCACAAATTCTTGAGAGATTCCTGGGACGACCCCTTGAGAATCTTGTTAAAATTTCCAATTTAACTTTTCCTTGTTTCCGTCCGCTCTCGCTTGTTGCTACTGAACTTGATTCTTGTTGAGCAGTTTTTAAATTAAAATCTTGGTATCACTGTTGAGTTTGATTCTTGTTGACCAGTTGTTAACTTTAATTCCTGGTATCGTTGTTGAGTTGATTTCAAATTGAGATGAATTTTTACGGACTAGGATTTATGGTATCATCTGATGACATATATTGATGAGGACAGTGAGGAAGGTAAAACGTCTACTTTGGTTATGGAACCTAGAATTTATCGCAGCCATATTAGCTGTGGTGACGAGAACGTAGGAACCTGACTTGGATGTACATACTATAGTTATGAAGCTTAGAGTCTTTCGCAGCCATACCGGTTGGCGTGGCGAAGATTCTAGACGACATGATTATAGAGTGCATACCTTAGTTACGAAACCTATCGTTTATCGCATCTATGCTTACTGGCGTGGCGAGGATTCTGAGTGTCATGATTTCAGACAGACGTGTATGATTATCAGGTTGTATCCTAAATTGGTTCTTAAAATATCATCTCAAGACTTATCTATTTCTGTTATTCCCGGACTTTGTTCCACCACTTCTTTCTTTACTAGCAGTAAAGATACCTTCTGTCCTCAATTCAGTCTTTGAGCTCCTATTCCTTGAGGGTTTCTTGTTAAGTATGATAATTAGTGGCTTGTGATTTTGTTGTGTCTTGTATTAGTATTGACTGTGTTGCTAGTGAGTTGTAAGTGTTCTTAGTTGGACATGTGAGCAGTAGGCTTTAATCTAGAGTTAGCCCTTAGTATAGTACCTTGTACCAATGATTCTAGGAGTAGTGTCATTAGAGACTGAGAGTTAAGGAGAGTATAGAGTATCAGTGATAGTTCTCAGAGTTAGTATCAGAGCCAATTACCCGTCCTGGATAATCATGATTATGTAATTGAGTGATCTATGTAAACAATTAAGTATCCGGGAATTGTGTTAAGGATTATGGAGCATGATGTCCAATTGGATGATTGATATCGAAAATGTTAAAGGTAAAGAAATGTATATGTATAAAGGGTTTAATGAGATGTCATAAGTAGAGAAATATCAGGATTAGTAATGGAAGTTGTGAAGCGTATCACGGATTAGTTTAATAGGCTTTAAAGGATTGAAGGAAATACATATACAACCATCGAGATGAGGAACCATACACATACCCATGAGAGTAAATAAACATGAGTGTTATAGTAGATACATGTAATCATGAGATATAATGAGCTTGATGAATGATCCATTAATGAAGCTAGTGATATAATACCAAGAGTGCTAATGATTCTATATCGAGGATTAGTCAAGGATGACGTTAATAACAGTAAGCACTCTGTGTGTTGATAATTAGATGATATACCAATTGACATAAATTGAAATCATGAAAGGAAACACAGTTGATGATAACTTTGATCATTGGAGGTAATAGTGCAAGTGATTCGGGCAGTACAAATTTAGTACACAGTTCTAGACAATAGAGGTATTGAGTGCACCTTGAGTATCAGAGACCGTGAGCACTAATATGTACATTGAGGAGTTATAAATTAAAAGGTGGAAATGAATTTTAAATTTTCAGAATTTTTAAGGAGTTGAGATTTTATGTTGTTAAAATATTGAGGATTTAAATTTGATTCACTAAACATAGTTAAGGCTACAAAGATTTTAGAAGTGATTAAATTTTATTTCGATGTGAAGTATCTAATTTTGAGGAGGTATATGCATTTTATTTTAAGTTGATCGGGAAGTTAAACCTTGATGATTATTTTGAGGATTAATTTTTGGTAAATGAGAGATATGAATATTAATATATGATTAGTTGATATGGGTGCCAGTGTACATGAATAGGAATTAGTTAGTGAATGTGCTAGAGTTAAGTGGTTGATAGCAGATACCGCAAGTAATATGTTAGCAGGTTCTTTCTTTTCTTTCCTAATGTTCTTTTCGTCTTTTGATTGATTGATTCCCTAGTAACGTGGTTTATATTCGTGATTTTCTTGTTAGAACTTAGCTAGTAGTGCACCCTAACAGAGACTGAAATACCATGACAAAAGATACATGACCTTTATTTTCTTAAATTGCATGGCCGTAGGTAGAGTTTTCTTAAACCATGATCATTGGGTTTGACCATAGCAAAGATCTATGACGAGGTTATGACTGACAAAAGAGACAAGAGGATTAAATTTGTGGATGAGCATTAAATTAAATAAAGAATTTAGGGGTTGTTATAACGGAGTCGATGGATCATTGATTTTATGAAAATCGAGGTATGATTGAAATTCGAGGACAAACATTAACTTAAAGGGAGAATTAAGAAATTCACAGAGCCAAAATTTAAGGATTTATTAATTTTAAGGAGGTCTTGATATGATTGAATTGATTATTAAAAATTTGAGAAATTTGAGAAATTATCATTTTATCTATTTGATTGCAAGATAGAAATTTTATATAGTATGAATGTTGCATTGAAGATTCTGGAAGCATCACATCGTTGAGTATTTGAGGAAAAAGAAAATCAGGAAATAAAATCGTAAATGGAATAGTGTCAAATTAAATTCTTGTGATGAGTAGTTAGATTGGAATAAGCATCAATTGAAATTGAATTAGATGATTGATGAGTGTTTAAAGTTAAATTTTGGGATGCAGATTTTTAAGTTCTATAAATATGCATTGATTGGATTTTAATTAAAAAGATTGGATAGTAAATTTTGTATTTAGTTATTTACTCAAAATTTGAGGAGATTATGATACGACTGTAATTCAATTAAAATATTGAGGATTTGAGTAGTAAAATTTTTACATTGGGATAATAAATTCAGTGGATGAAAAAAAAAATATTAGTTCAAAATTCGGAACCATTATACATACGGATAAAGAAATATGGAGTGAAATGAAGCTCATGGTAAAGAAGATTATAATATAATTGATTATGGGATCATATAATTGAAGGTCGTAAGGTAAGATCATGGTATATTGAGGTTGTGATTTAAATTAAAATCTTGACCATGACAGTAACATTTGAAATCGAAGAAAATAATCGAGGTATAGTTGATGTTAAGATAAACAACTCGAATTTGATGATAAGGCTTTTGATTCAGAAATTCTAAGATCTAATCTAATAAAGTTGTGGAATTTGGAACTTTTATAAATGTTAGTTAATGATGAATCACAAGATTGAGAAAAGTAAAATGAACGAGGATAAAAAGGAAGGATTATTTTCAGAAGGTAGTAAAGACTACTCTTTTTCCTAGAATCAAGAAAGGCGATTAGATGTCTCTTGATTACATTCTGAATGATGTATTTAAGTTTCTTAAATCAAATTGTTGACCGTACCTTTCGAATTAGCTATAACTTTCATGTCTATATCATTCATTATACTGGGTCTTCCTTGGTTTAGTTACTTTGAAAAGGTAACGTGCATTATTCTAATTATCTGTTTTGTGATCGTGTCTACTTCCCAAAACCTAAAACCTTCTAGAGGATTCAAGGCCGAGCCATAATTCCTTCAAGTTATTCCTGTCTTAAACCATATTTTCTTTTCTTCATGTTTCCTTCTGTTTGGTAAATATTTTCCTTATAGAAGTATTTTCTTCAATGATATCTTCATCATTATGAACAACAAATTTTTTTTTTTCTATCCTAGTCATCCCTAAAATTTCGAGGACGAAATTTTTCTAAGGTGGATAGACTTGTAACCTCCGATTTCCAATTTCCAAAATAATTAGATTTTAATTTATTTTAAAATATCAAGTTTATAAAACAATTCTCCTTAAAAAATTTTATTTGATTTTGAACGATGTTTGATTTTAGAAGGTAATTTAAAAATCTTTTATAAAAAAATCATTTTTCCTAAATGATGATGTATTACAAAATAAATAAATAATAATAATATATATTTTTAGTTTCAAATATTTATTGGCTTGAATCATAAAATTATTTTTAACTAAGTAGTTATTTAAAAGACTAGTTCATAAAATAAAATAAATTTTTATTTATTGGGCTAGTAAATAAATAAATGTCATACTTCTAAGATTTTGCAAAATGTATTAATTAGTAACAAATTGGAAATTTGCTAGCTTTCCTAAAAACATTTTCTGAAAATTATAATCTTTATTTTTATTTTTACAAATTGCCATTTCCTATTAACTAGCCTTCACACCCTCATTTTTCTCCACATGAGAAACCCCTTTTTATAATTAATTCTGGGCCATTCATTATTGGGCCAACCCGCAACCTTTATCCCTCACCATCTCTCCCTATTTAAGTTCTCATTCTCACATTTCCCAAGAAACCCTAATCTCCAATTATTAGCTAGCCCCCACAATTTTTCCAGAGCCACAGCCACCACCATTTTTTGTGTGCTCGTGTCCGTGTGTCCAGCATCATCGTGTCAGCCGTGATGGCCTCGGGTCCGACCCCGGGTGTCCCACAATCTCCATTCATTTTCTGGGTTCGGTTACAATATTACAAACAGATTTTTCGTGTCCGACACACCCGGACACATCCACATCCTCCACTGTACAACCTCATCCCCGTGTCCGGCAGACCCGGACACGTCCACAGTATAGCTACCCTCGTGTCCAGACCGGACACGTACCCAAACCCGACACAGAACCTAACCCTAACCCAGATCCCGCTGCCGCCGGCGACGGAGTCCTCCTCGTCGTCGTCGGACGCCGGTGGCCGCCTGCAACCACCACCTCGAGCTCCCCGTCGTCGAGCCCTCGCTGAGCCGAAGCCGCCTCCCCTCGAGCCGAGCACCGCCTCGAAGCCGCCGCTGGAACGAAGACCCGCCGACCGCCTCCTCGAATCGAAGCCGCCGCCTCGGATCTGGAGCCGCTGCCACCGCCGCCTCGGATGCGCCTCGAGCCCGCCGAGCTTCGATCGGGCGCAGCCGTCTCGAGCTCCATGCCGCAGCCGTCTCGAGCTCCACGCCGCTGCTCTCGAGCTCCACGCCGACCACCGCGCCGACCCCGGCGGACCCCGCGCCGGCGAACGGAAACCCCCATCGTGAGTTTTTTTCTTTTTTTCATTCTTCTTCTGTTTGTATTGGGGATTTAGGTTAAGTATATTAGATTTAATCAGATTAGAAATTCTTAATCAGATTATTAATCAGATTAGAAATTATTAATAAATTAGTTAAAATTGTAATTTGTTTAGTAATTAAATATAATTAGTTTAGTAAATTTGTAATTAGTTTGATTAACTCAAATCTGTTTCATTAATTCATAATTAGTTAATTAGTTATTCATAAAATTAGTTTATTTTATATAATTAGTTATTTATATAATTAGTTTATTTTATATAATTAGTTAATTGAATTTATAATTAGTCTAGTAAATTAATGTAATTAGTATAGAAATTTCATGTAATTAGGGTAGTTAATTATTTCGAAATTAGTTAATTAATTTGTTAATCAGGAATTTAAATTTTAATCAGTTTAGTATATATAATTAGTTAATTTATAAAAATTAGTTTAATTAATGTAATTAGTTGATGTACTTTGATTATATTAATATAATTAGTTATATTAATATGTAATTGGTTATTTTATATAATTTGATTTTATTAATATGTACTAGTCTGGTAAATTCATATAATTAGCTTAGTAAATTCATGTAACTAGTTTGGTAAATACAACATGATTAGTTTTATTGTTTTATTATATGAAATTAGTTATTTATTATGTGTAAATTTAGTTATGTATTATGTATAAGGATTTTTTTATATACAAATGTGAATTTTGGTATAAAAAGTATATATGTATATACATCTACTAGTATATATACAAATACGTATTTTGTACAAATTACTAATAGACACTTATATATATATTATATACGCTTTATGGTATACCAAGTATTAATGTATGTTTCAGTATTAAAAAAATAAATAAATAAATAAATGTATATTGGTATATATATGTATATATAACCATATTTTGGTATATATGCATATAGTATATATATATATAAACTGTATTGATATATATGTACTTGTAAAACATATTTTGGTATATTACCTGTATATAGTATAGTATTATTTTGGTATGTATGTACATATATATATAATATAAGTTAATATGTATTTTGGTACATGTATACTAGTCTATATGTATAAGTGATGTATAATTTTTCACATAAATAAAATATTTTTCCACTTATGTACATACAGTGATACCTCTTCTGTATACTTTGGAATAACTATATATATATATGTATTAAATTATTTGTTGATAATATGATTAATTGGTAAATTACTAGGTGACCCTAGTTGACTAGAGCCATGCCTGGCAGAGCCCTGAGTTCATGAAATTGTGATGTGTTAGTGTAGTACCTGATGCAAATGTTGTATTTGATATATTTCTAGGACTGTTGGTTCCTCCAGACGGTACTCTGGGACAGGACATTGGTTTTACCAGCTAAGGACCCAAGGCGAGTACATTCTCTGATTAGTTTCTAATTTATGATATCTCCTATGTTCACTGTATCTAGTGTAAATATCCATGATCTTGACACGATGGTTACACGGATTGGTATACACGGATCTCGTCATGAGATATTATTCCCTATTCATGGTGTAGCTTGTACGAGACTTGTTTCCTTGATATCTTGTGCATGTACAGACACTAATTCCCGGGGAGATTTGCTACCTTCCTAGGGAATCCTGTGCCATAGCGTACCATGATTGGATCTACTATACCAGTCGGGGGTTTGGGGAGTACTTTAGTGTAGACATGTGATCATACCCAACTTTATATGTACCATAGCTCACCCCACATCTCACGTCGGGTGCGGCCTGACCATTTATATGCTCCATAGCTGTTACGTGTGATTAGCCTGATCTCTACATGCACCATAGCTAACCAACGGTTAGCCTGACTTTATATGAACCATAGCTAATCACATGTAACCAGCCTGATCAAGTTCCCAAGCCGATCACATGTTGAAGCTAGTACTCACACACTCAGTCATAGGTTTCTTGCTCATTGACATATGGTTCTTTTCCTGCATTTACTTACAGTATTTCCAGTATTTCTCTAATTGTACATTTCTCGTACCTATACATGCATCTGGTATGTTTCCATCTAGAACTGCTACATAGTTTATGTCATTTATATAGAACTGCTAATTAGAGATGTACTTTGCTCCTTCCTGACTGGAAAATATTTTTCCAGACTGTGACCTTAGTAGACTGGTTTCTGACACTTGGGGATTGGAAGTTAAGGATTGCAGGTATGATTATGTTGTCATTAGACTTGTATTGTATTCTTTTATTCTTCAAATTCCTATCGTGCTGTAGTTGTGATTGAGTATGTTGTTGATATTTTATAGTATCATCCGAGTCTCCTTATGGAGTTGGATACTAGCGTGAGATTGTTAGATAGTACTCGACCTAGACAGCGTTCTACCGCCGATGCTGCGGCGTAGGCTGGACGTACCCACGCATTCGTGCTCCTAAACCGGGTGCGGGTCGTGACACAACGCTCCCGCGGGACGATCGCTTGACCCATCTGGGCGTGATGCCAGACGAGCGTAAGCCGCGCCCGTGCAAAGCCGTGATATGAACATACTTGTCCGAGTGCAGCAGAATAATAAATGCATAGGCGATTGGTAACAAGTTCACAGAGTCATCAATAGCAAAAACATTGAATAACACAAGTGTAGAAGTAAAGTAACTCTTTATTGATATTGAACAAGTGTTACAAGCGACGGTAGACCGAGATTATAAGTCGCTCAAGCCTCTCTCTCTCCGAAACAGTAAAAGTGTGCCAAGTGGCTACATTTGTGGAATGATACATAGGCGATGTTCCAATATTATATCTTGTATATGTGCTTTAGTTCCAGACACAATGCTCCAAGGCTCTAGAGTGAACTCCATGCCTTAGCACGCACGAAGGAGGCATCCGCACCAAACGAGGTTCTTCCGCACCCTGCAAGCAATCTGGTGGGTTATCAGTACATGAATGCACTGGTGGGGAGGCTACTCTCCTGCTCGACAAATCCAAATACGTTAAATAGATTTTATGCACCATCTATTAAGTTATCTTTATAGTGTTACCTTATGATCAGTTTTATGACAATGATGAATAGCCTAACTCGTGTCGCAGTGTGTCGTGTGATATAAGAGAAAACACAGCGAGACTTACCAACTTACCATTTGTCCTTCCCTGTCTAAGGCAAACCAAGTTAATTCAAGCACGAGCTATATATATATATATATATATATATATATATATATATATATATATATATATATATATATATAATGAATCCAGGGGCAATAGCATATGCAAACACAAGTGTCGTGAGCGAGATTATGTTTCGGGTAAACGAGTTACTCGAATTATCAAGCGTGTTTCATAAGATGTTCAAGTGTTCCATATATACAAGTGTGTTATACTCGTGACCGTTCAGGTATTTCCTAATTTCTGGATGTGATGCAATGACTCGCACGCGGATTGCCGCTAAGCGAAGATGACTTATCTATATGAATAAGAGGTTGCTGGCATAGCCATAAAGGACGAATAGTCATCGGCGAGGATGGTATGCAACGAAAGAACAAGGTGCGCTACAAGCCATCTCGACCAATACAATGGACTATACAATAGAGTTCTGCCTGGATCGGATCGGTGTCAGTGCCCCAGCGACCGTCCGCAGAACTATGACCTTGTGCACAAGTTGTCCGCGACATGCAAGTCTTGGGTCATTCCAAATTCACATCTTGACAAGACAATCCATAATTTTTGTTCTAAACGAGCATTGCTCCACAAGCTGTTTCTTGATTTGATTGACATGATTCTCGTTCAGATATAAACTTGACAAGATTCTCGATCAATATTCCACTTGCCTTGGCGACATAACGGTTCCGGATACTTTCAGTTTCATATTGCACAAAAGGACTATTTGATAATCTCCTGGCTAACAAGATGCATGCACGATACAGATAGTGTTACTTGATTATGGTATAGATTATGTGACAAGCATTGAAATGAGGCAACGAATACAAACTATAAGTAAGCAAGCAAGCATGCATTTACATGGAACATAAGCATTCATGTTTGGCAAGGGTCTAAGGATAAAGCGAGGAGTAAAACCGTAAAGGTACATACCGAGCAACATAATATAGGATCGTACAGTGTAGCAAATAAAATAGTGCACTACGAAGAGTATAATATTCTACTCGAGGCATAGTGGGGTCTACTTGCACAAGGCAAAGGTATCATGCGAGGGTCCATTTATAAGCCAAGTTTCATTTTTTATGTTCTAACACAAGCAATGCAACTTGGGATTATTCCCTTAGCTAGGTGCGTTGTATTCTTTATTAGCATGTAGGGGGTGATTCACCTAGCGACCAGCATGTATCGTCCATATTTTAAGTGTGCTGGCTAAGCAAAGACAAGTTCATCGTAGCCACCCACCTTAACGATGATTCGCCTCGGTCGAGCGATACTCCGAGCGAGCCTCTGAAAGCCTAAGCCGAAACTCCTGAATGGCTAAGTCAAAAAATCCTTTTGCATCAAACGAGTATTCTCGTTGAGCAAGGCTGGTCGAATCGTTGCACTTTATCGTTTGAATGGCAGTCCGCTTGACCGGAATGGGTCATTACAAGAATGGTATCAGAGCAACTCGATTCTTTGCCCATTCCGTTGCCTTCGACTCAGAGATGTCCCAGATATTGTGCTGCAATGAACGTTCCATAAAATAAGTCCATAGATATTCTCAAAGATGCTAGCAAAATTTTTTTGGATTTGATTTATTGCTTGAGAGATGTGATTTCGTGCTTGTTGATTGCAAGAGTTTTCGATTGAGGATGGTGAGGGATGAGGACTATCTCTGCTCTGGATATCGTAGGTTTCTCCTTGAAGTTTCAAGGATAAAACTTTTTCTTGGTAGGTAAGTATGTAGTGCCCCACTCCGTGTTGGCACCATGTACAAGAGATATCGGTTTGCTGACTCAAAAAAAAAATTCTTTGAGAGCTCCTTGTTGAACCAGAAGATGACTGATCTAGATGAGTGGGCATAACTTCATTCTCTGATTCTTGCACGCCTTAATAATGAATCTTAGTTTTTGAAATGCATGTTTGCTTAATAAGATAATATTCGTATTGAGAATATAGAACTGTATGCTTAGCTAGAACTTGAATTCTTGTCAATAGAAGAACATTGCCATGCTAATAAGAAGAGTAAGAGATTGTTTGAACATGTTTTATTATCGCTTGTGTATTGATAGAACTACTTCATGCTTGAACTTGATCAGAGAGATGGCGGCCAGTCCGCACAGAGATAGAAAAGAAGAGATAGATGGTCTGCTTGTTTATTTTGTCTGTATCATAGAGTTTATCTAATAGTGTTTCATGCATTCACATCGGTAGGACAATGGCTATTAGTGCAGAGCTGAACCTTGGTCCCGGCTGCTATTATTTTAGTGAAGAGCAACCATAAGTCACAGCTGCTAATAGCATCAGATAAAAGAGTCATTAGTTAGCTGGATAATCGCTACTGATCCTGAGTTTTTCGGGGACCGAAATCATATAGATAGTTCATCTTGTTTGCTTGATAGAAGGATAGTTCCTAGATGTTGCATTGTCCCTAGAGTCTTTTAGTATAGCTCATGAGACACGTTGTGCACACCCTGATAGTAGAATAATCTTCTTGTCATGCCTGCTTGCTTGTATACTGAACATGAATTTTATTTTCAAAGATGTTTCCAAAAGAAGTAATATGACTCCGTTCTTGTACTGTATGTAACGAACCTAGGTAAAACTAGAAAGATCACTAGTAATATAATATTTTATAACATAATTACTTAGTGTTGGTTTTAGTGTTCGTTGATTTTATACTCACCAGTACTTTATCCAAAGTGCTGACCCACCAACAGTTTGCTTGTTCGCAAGTGCTGGATCGTCCGAGGTAGCGATAGTCGTGCCTCATCCCCAGGACCCAAAAATCTGGTGTCGATGCCTTGAGCCGTATTGAGATATTTTGAGCTACTTTTGTATAGAGGGACATAATGTATGGAACGATGCCATTGAATTCAGAGAACCTCGTGCCTTGAGCTTTGTCCCGTTTACTCAGATGGATTATTGTTTGCAACACTGTCCCTCCACTGCGTACTCGATCGGTTCGATGATAGCCACAACTTTAACGATGTTGTCCTGTGCGGGTGCAACCCTAGGCTTGTACGACATCATAACTCGATGGCAAACGATACACGCCCCGCGGGAGCGCCGCTGTGTGGTGATTCGGGCCAGGCGGGGCGTTGTCGGGACCTTCGGGATCGGGGTGTGACACCATGTGGGGGTATTTTCTAGGAGAAAAATAATTAACTCCTCATGAAAGCATTTATGATTTTTGTTATGCTCTTGAAATTATTTTCATAGGAGCTAAGCCCCAAAGAGGCTTAGCGACTCAAACTCGGATTCAGACTCAGACTCGGGCTCAATGGCCCAAAGTGGTACTTTGTTGGCGCACTTTGCACTTAGCACGTCAGCATTGTCGCAAGGCGCTCGTGCGCTGTTGTTGAGCTCGTGCCCTCATTTTATGAGCGAGTTTTATGCTCGGGTTGCATGCGCATGTTGCATGAGCGGACACTGAACGAGTGCTGAGCGGGCTATGCATTAGACTGCGATTGTGGGATATCAATTTTGTATATTGACTTTTTAGTCCCACATTGGAAAGAAAAGGAGGATGTGCTTCCATCCTTCCCTATATAAAGAGCTCTCTAGGCTCCTTTTGAGACAGACCAAAAAGTTAAGAAAGAGGAGTCAAAATGAGTCTGTTTGAGTCACACAAAGAGGTGACTACGAGCGTTCCAGATGTTCTCTTGTGAACTTGCTGGCCCCTGGGAGCAGATCGTCGATAGAGGACGAATCTTGCTTTGAGCAACAGTGGTCTTTACCGCCCCAGCAAGAATATTTTTTTATTCTGTCTTTTTCTCCTTTTTTTTCTTCTTGGTTCATTCTGCCTGATTGTAACTGTGTTTTGCAAGAAAAAATGAAGGTAGTTTTCGTTTTATTGTAACTCTGTTCTGTCCGTTTGCAACTGCGATTGTAAAGAAGAGCGAGAAGTTTGGTTAATTATGATTCTTTTGTAATATTGAGAGCAAGTTGTAATCAGAATTCTTATATAGTTTTTCATGGAAATCGAGAATAGTCAGAGTGAAAACTTTTGTGTGAACATCTGATTTCGACCATGCGTTCTTCCATCTTTGATTAAGTCTCGGGGCTAACAAAAAAAATGAGCAGAAAAAAAAATTCCAAGAAAAGAAAGAAAGAGGAAAATGATTATTCCACTAATCCCATGAATTCATTTTCCACTCTCAATTATTCACTTTTCAGACGTTTGAAAATAACAATTAATAAAGCTTACAATTTTTCAAAAAAAAAAAAATCTACAAACCAAACGAGGTCCAAACATAGTCCAATTATCCAATCCACATATAGTAGTCCAGTGCTTTAAAAATTTAAAAAAATTTATTATTTTTTTCACTCTAAGGCGTCTTAAATTACTAATTTCGCCCCTGCTCGAGGTGATGGATAAGTGACGGGATTGAAGCACTACCGTAAGCTGGCTCGAGTCCACAAGCTCATGAACACCCCCCGACTCCAATGGTTGAGAAGGGATACTTCTTTGAAGGAGAAATTATTTATTAAAAATGATGTATTTAAATACTTACTTCATGTGCCTTGTATAGGCTTAGATCCACCTAGAAGTATAAAATCTTATCCTAAGAAATGATAAGGAACTTACAAAATAATCCCTCTCTCTAAGCAACATGAGATATAAAAAATTATGGAACATTCTCTCTCTGACTAGCTGGAGAAGAACAAATATCCAACTGTTAAAGTTGGAATTAGATATACTGGAACAGAGCTACACACTATATAGTCAAGGTGCGTATTGGACTGGTCCAGGCCGGTCCGCTGTCCGAGTCAATCGGGTTTGATCGAATTTTGTCCGAAAATGGCTCAACCAGAGAGGAGAGACAGGCTGAACCAGCCCGGCCCGATTGAAAAAAAATTCGACACAGTCCGGGCCCATGACCCGGTCAGGGTAGGACTGGGCTGAACCGGTCTGGGTTCGGGCCGGTTCATGGTCGGGTCGGACCGGCCCAATTTTTTTTTCGTTTGTTTATATATATTTTATATATAATCTATATGATATAAGTTATATGTTAATAAATTCAAGTTAAAATTTATAGATTTTTTGTTACTAAGTTATTTTTGTATAATTTACAATTTATAAGTTATTTGTTAGAAAGTTTTTTTTAAATAAGTTTAAGTATAAATTTATTTAAAATTTATAAGTTATATGCTAAGTATAATTTAAAATTTATAAGTTATATCTTTAGTATAATTTAAAATTTACAAATTTATTTGTTACAAAAATTATTTAATTTCTTTATATCAATATTTATATAACTTTAAGTAAAAATTAAAATCTAAATATTTATAAGTTTAATTTTTTTAAAATTTTTTTTGAATAACTTATAGAAAAATGTATAAATCTATTTTTTTAATTTAAATATAAATTTATAACTTGAAATTTAAAGAAGTTATTTATATAGACATAAAGAAGTTAGACGTAAACAACTAACAACATTAAGTAAGAAAAAGCTGAATTTTTTATTAATCGCAATAAAATTATAAATGTATTATAACATTAAGTAACAAAAAAATAGAAAGTTGTAAATAATATTTTATTTGCATAAAGTTTGTAAAAAAAGTATAAGTCTTTTTAAAAAAATTCGTCGTCCGTCTTTCTTAGAAGTTTATTGCTCAGCTCCTCCTTCAGTAGCATCATCTATTGAGTCTTGACACTACCAGAAAAAGTCAAATTAGCGACGTCTAAAAACGTCGCTAAATAACCAAAAATCGTCGCTAATTTGGTTTAGCGACGTAATTAGCGACTTTATAAAGTTGTCGGAAAAAACCAAGTCGCAAAAAAAAATGTCGCTATACCGACGTTTTTAGCGACTTTAGTGTGTCGCAAAATTTAGCGACGTTTAGCGACGCCGAGTCACTAAATAGCGACGTTTTTAAAGTCGCTAAACGTCGCTGATTAGTGACTTATATAGCGACGTTACACCGACGTCTTTAATGACCTGGCTATTCTGCCATGTCAGCAATTGGCGACGTATAGCGACGTTTTTAGCGACGTCATTAGCGACGTATTTAGCGACTTGTTACAGCATCGCTAATTAGCGACTTATTTAGCGACGTAACTTAACGTCGCTAAACGTCGCTAAAAATGTCGCTAATTTAAAAAAAAAAATTTAGTGCACTAGCAGCTGCGGGGAGGCCCTAGATGACTGCTACTTAAATTAATCTACTGGTTGAACCGATTTGGTCCGATCCAGTGTCTTGTCCAGATCAATCTTCGGTTAGCTTTTTAAAACCCTGGTTTGAAGATTATATGCAATTATTTGTTTTCTCTCCACTTGTTATTTATTACATCATGCCTATTATAACATGTATGAGATTAAGTTCTTTCTCTCCCAAAATGCATATAATTAATATGTATTTTTCAATGTTTCGTTATAATGTTCAACATCAGTCAGGTCGATATATTAATATTTTGGGAACTATATATATTAGACATTGTATTGTGCCTTGTGGGGACATATCAAGTAAGTATTCAATGCTGGAATTAAGTATTCAATGCTGGAATTGTAGATGTAGCCAAAGTTTAACAATATATAAGATGAACAGTACAAATACGAGATAAGTATCCAATACCAAGGACTATTGTTGAAGTATCAATAATTCATAATATAGAAATCGAACTCGAGTGACCATTGTGTTTACCGAAGAGAGGTATAAGTTCCTGACTAGGTGGTGGAAGATCAATGGATCAAGCCATGGAGGCGTATTATTCCTTCCATTTATTAATGGTGGGAGTTGAGGGGGACAGTGGGCCCACAATACGTGCAAGAAGTATGCGCAAAGTCCCGTGCGAAATGTCAGACCACATAAAAAAAAATTATTATAGTATAGGACAAATGTGGATATGCAAAATAACTATATAATCCAATTAAATTAACTAAAAAATTAAAGACCACAAGAAGCATCATACATCATGCCTATTGTTGAAGTATCAATAATTTATAATATACAATCGCATCCTAAATAATAATAAAAATAACTATACTACTGTGGATCTGCAGGAGGCTGACCACCGGCGCGCTTGAAGGATAAGAACTCCTCATACTCGTCCCGTGGAATCGACACCGATGTCGATGAAGAAGGCAGTGACGTCGGTTGAGGCCGTGCCCGCTCCAAGTCTGCGAGTCGCTGGTTGTAAGAATCCAGGGTAGATAACAGCCTCGTACTGCTATGACCCATTGAATCCTGCATCATCGTCAGCTTCTCGTCCATCGATAGCTGTGACGCCTGTAGCTCCATGATGTTGCGGTCATTGGAGGCTCTAATATCATTTGTCAAATCCCGTAGCTCCGTCATGCTGCGGTCGAGCATATCCAATCGTGCGATGAGCATCGGATCGTCCGCCTGCGGCTGGGACGGGGCTGCTCCTCCATACTTCGCAGCAACTCGTCACGGAGAGACGCAATCTGACGGTCAACGGCCTCCTGGACTCTGGCCAACGACTGCGAGGGCTGCGACTGCGAGGGGTGTGTGGAATGCGCAGCTGTCGGGGAGGCCCTAGATGACTGTGTCGCAACCAGGGCACCATAGGAGCCCGTACCGTAGTACGTACCCCTCTGGAGACCACCAGCTGCGGTCACCCACAGGTCGTCCGTCGACGGAGATGGAGCGGGCTGCGACGAAGTACCAGCCTGTCCAGGTGTAGGTGCACTAGCAGTCGCCCGCTCACGCAGCCTAAGATACTCGGACTAGAAAAGGTTTGGAAACTCGATAATTGCCTAAGTTATATTAAAATTAACACAAAGTAAAGTAATACTTACATAGGTCTGTGAGGCCCTCTCATCAATGAGATTTCCGTCCTTGCGATGGGTGGCCAAGAAGACGGTCACCATGTTTGCATCCTCCCCCCTCTGTACCTGTTTAAAATATATTATTTATTACTAAACTTAAATATTTTTTCCAAGTACCATTTTATGGTACTTATATTAAAATAATATATTTTAAAAAAAAAATATACCAAACGACGGAAATATTTTGTCATCGGAATCGAGCCACCACACCACTTGGCAGCATTCTGCCTAGCCGCCTTGGCCTTCTTAGACCTTTTCTTGTAGCTCGGATCGTCGAATCTAGCCCTCATCGCAGTCCACTGCTCAGGCATGATCCAACCTTGGATCGGTTTTCCAGCACGATCACGAGCCTTCTGGTCATCCAGAGCATCTCGGATAAGCTTGGCGGCAACGGTAGGAAAAAGCCGCTCGATCAAATCGGCCCGGTACGGAGGATAAAAATACGTTTGCTACAATAAATAATTCATTAAGTTAGCATCACGAATAAGTTATATAATATGCATAAATTAGAGGATTTATTTAATATACTTTTACCTAGAAGTGCGCAAACCAGAACGCCTTCCTCTCCTCCGGAGCCTCATAGTAGTTGATCCAAGGGCCACCGTAGTTGTTCCTCAGAAATTGGCCCAGGCGTCTCTGAACCGACGATGGACGATATCTATACAGAGATAATAATTTAGATTACTGAAAAAGTCAATATACGATGAATAAAGAGAAACACAAATATATACTAAACCATCTAATTGACTTACTTTGTACCGTCGGCCCAAATCTCTGTCCTCGTCTCCTCCGGAGGTGCGCATGGAGGATCTTGCTGATGCTGGGACAACGTCGGCACGACCTCCTCGACATGCTCATCTGTCCCCATGGTTCCGTCAGCAGGAGGAACGTTGGACGAGGGTGTACTATCACGCCAGGAACTACTCGTCCCAACAGTCGGAGATGTGTGTGATCGATATACTGGAGTACTGGGCGACGATAATCCGGAACCAACAGTAGGCAGTACCGGAGTGGCACTCTGTCTACCTCGGGACCTGCCAAATCCTCCGCGTCGTCCTGTCATATCTGATAACAACATATGATGAATATAGAGAAACACAAATATATACTACATTCTACAGTCGAAATATGATACATATCACAAAGCATTCTACAGTCAAAATATAATACATATATTCGTTAATGGGTACATCTACTTCGTCAATTTTCCAACCTTGATCTATATTCTACAGTCAAAATATAGTTACATTCTACATGCAATATTTTTTATTTTCAATCATCTTCAGAAAATTTATCTTGTTCGCCTTCGTCGTCCTGCTCTTCCTCTTCCTCATCTTCACTTTCATCTACTTCGTCGTCCTCTTCGGATAATTCTACATCTTCTACATTATTACTCGTGTAATGAGTAACTTCCGTTGAGTCCACATCTATAATATTTGTTACAAGAGGTAGATCGTCCTCCTGATAAGCTATTTCGTCAACGTCAAAGGTATTTCTAGCTTTAGTCTTGCATACTGCCCACCAATCCGACCTCGCTGTCCCCCGTCTAGGATAAGTTGTGAAGTACACGAGCTGAGCCTGACTTGATAGGACAAATGGTTCATAGCCTTGATATCTACGCTTGTAGTTTATATCCACAAGGCCATGCTTGTCAATTTTCCAACCTTGATCTTGAATCGGATCGAACCATTCACACCTGAATAGCACGATATTAGCAGGTTCTGTGCCATAATTATATGTCAACTCCACAATCTCTCGTAAGATTCCAAAAAAATCATTGCCCGGATTGACGTCTTTGTAGTTTGAAGATTTGATACACAAACCACTATTTTTCGTGGAATCAAGATCCAGAAAGTTGTCTCTGATAGGAGCATTTATTGACTTGAACCTGAACCTATTCACACAGAAACTTGACCATATTTTTACAGCAGTAATTGGTCCCTTGGCTAGAGTTCTAATAGATTCAGTCTCGGGTGATATTAGACGATCGACCTAAATACCAAAGTAGCGATAGTAAGTTATTTGTTTTGCAAGTACAGAAATAAAAAGTAATTACCAAGCATCTTACATATGCGCTCAACCAAGAAGGAAAATGGCATCTCATATCTTGTTCTACTTCTTCGTCTGTTATGTAGGGTCTAACCGACCTCAACTCATCATTATATGTGCTGAAAAACAATGAAGCAACTGCTGATTAGTAGCATAATAGTATCTTATACTATTACATTGAGATGATGTAAACGTGGATGTATTAATTACTTACCCCTCTAGCTTCTCCACTTCATCCTCGTCGCAATTGAGTAATATATACAATTGAGCAGCCCTTAGCTCATCGTCATTCAAATATCTCTTCTTCATTTTTCTCGAAGGCTTTCCGGACGCATTGAATACTTTGAGTATTGCATCATTAGATTCCTGATATGCGTCATCGTTTCTGGGAGCTTTCGTCCTATTAGTAGCAACATGCGGTTTGAAATACGTCGAGCAAAAGTTTGTAATCTCCTCGAGAACATAAGCTTCACAAATAGAGCCTTCAACCCGTGCCTTATTTTTTACCTTTCTCTTTAGGTGATTCAGATGCCGCTCGAAGGGGTACATCCATCGATAACCGACAGGACCACCAACACGTGCCTCATAGGAAAGATAAATTGGCAAATGCTCCATAGAGTCGAAGAATCCAGGAGGAAACACCTTCTCGAGTTTATATAGTGTTACCGCAATGTCCCTCTCTTGCTTTTCTAGACGATCGACGAGCAACTTAGTACAACAAAGATCTCTGAAGAATATGCTCAGCTCTGTCAATGGGTCCCAAATGACCTGCGGTAAGAATTCCCGAAATGCAATCGGAATTAACCTCTCCATGAATACGTGACAATCGTGGCTCTTCATACCCACCAGTTTGTTCTCCTTGAGGTCGACGCATCTTCTCAAGTTCAATACGTACCCGTCTGGAAACTTTAGACCCTGAATTCACCTACAAAGTCTACCTTTATCCTCTTTATCCAGTGAGAAAACTGACTTAGGTTGCTTTAACTTTCCATTCCCCTCCTCTACCAAATGCAATGCAGGACGTCTACATATTTCTTCTAAGTCCAACCTGGCCTTCGGATTATATTTTGTCTTCCCCTTTACCTCCATTACAGTATTAATTATGTTATCAAACACATTCTTCTCGATATGCATGACATCAAGGTTATGTCTGATCAGATTGGTGCTCCAATATGGCAGATTCCAGAATATACTCCTCTTCGTCCAGTTATGGGTGCGACCAAATCCGTCACACTTGTACCCCTTAGCAGGCTCTTCGATAGCACTTGGTAAATCTTTTACCTCTTTCCATATCGTGCATCCGGGCCACCTTGGCGATGGATTGGCCTTCTCCACAACTCCCGCACGAAAAGTATTCCGGTTCCTCCGGTACGGATGATTCTTCGGCAAAAATTGTTGGCACCTACTTCCCACAGCTGATTCAACTCATCTATCAAAGGCTGTAAATACACATCGATGTTCCTCTTCGGATTGTTCGGACTCGGATTAATAACGGTTAGGAACATATACGGAGTTTTCATGCACATCCAAGGCGGTAGATTGTACGGAGTGACGATCACAGGCCAACACGAATACGGGGAGCCCGAAAGTCCGAATAGGATAAAACCGTCAGAGGAGAGCCCCAATCTGACATTACGCGCTTCTTCGGCAAAATGTGGATACTCTCGATCAAAGTGCTTCCATGCTTCTCCATCGGATGGATGATCCAATACTCCTTCGATCTGTTTTTGCCTGTGCCAACTCATGTTTTCTGCAGTCTCCTTAACCATAAACAACCGCTGCAACCGCGGCATCAAAGGCAAGTAGTGCATTGAATCGGTAGGCTTCCTTGCACCGACAGACTTTCCTCTAACAGTGGCCTTGTAGCGATCAGCACCACAGAATCTGCACGCATCTTCATCCTTGTCGTCTTTGTAGTACAACATGCACCCGTTGCGACATGCATCAATTTTTTCGTATCCCATCCAAAGCGATCTCACCATCCTCTTAGATCGATAGAAGTCTTTAGGAAACTTTGCACCCTCGGACAAGATCTCTATAATCAAATCGAGCAGTCGATTATAGCATTCTTGCGACATGTTAAAATTGGACTTGATGCTCAATAATCTTGTAACCACCTCTAACGGTGAATGATTCTCACAACCAGGATATAGTGGAGTCCTTGCATTCTCCAGCAACTCCATAAACTTTGCAGCATCGGCATTCGGTGTCTCCTCAGCTGCATCATAATTGTCCGGATTGAAACTAGGTCTTGCCGCATCATAATTGTCCGGATTAAAATTAGGCCCCGCCGCATCATAAACCATGTTCACCAACCCGTCGTCGTAAGCATCGTGGTCTTGGACATCCATATACAGCTCCACATAGGGCTCCGACTCCGATGCTAGAGATACAAGTTCTCCGTGCGCGGTCCACTGATAGTAATTCGGTGTGAAGCCCTTCGAGTATAAATGATATATAACTTCTACTTCTGGATGATATTTTCTGTTGCGACATCTCACACACGGACACTTAATTTTGGTACCGTCCATGTACTGAGGGAAAGCCTTGGCGAACTGCAGGAACTGCTGTACACCCTCAATGAATTCATCCCGCACACCGCACATGTCATCAAGATGACGGTTGTACATCCACGAACGATGACGCAGATAGTAATTCATATCCATTTCTACATACTTCTGCAAAAACGACAGTATGTATCATATAAATCATTACTTACAGTGGTTTATCACCTAACTTCATTACTTAACCGTACTATAAAAATCATAACTGATATAATACATAGTTTCATTTATCAAAGTCTAAAATAAGCAATATTCAAAATAACTGAAAAGAGGCCAAGTCTCTTAGTTTTTTAATATTTTATACTATTGGTAAAAGCTTGGGTTCTTTATTGTATACAATGCTTACTAGGACATATAGTTACTTAGCTAACTATTAACAAAATCAAGTATATCAGTAAGTAACTATTTAACTACACTAACTATGTACTAATTTAATACTAAACTGATAGCCTTAACTTCTACCCAATAACTCATGCTAACCCATCTTAAACCAACTAACCAATACCTTGACACTAAGCTAACTAATACTAGTATACATAGCTCACTAAATGCAACTGAAAACGGATACTGATACAGTGGAACTTGTTGATACTTACTGATACATGGTTGCTGAAATGACACAGTGCTGATGGTTTTCCTCTTCAGTTGACTGCTCACTGTTGCAGACCTCCTTCTCACTGTCCACTACAAGGCTCAACCACTAGTACACTGATACACAGTGTGGTCGAGGCACACCGTGCACATCAGTGAAACCGATTCCCCCTGATACACTGGCATACTGATGCACAGTTTTATGGCCCGAGCTTTCCCTCCCTCACACAAAAATATAAAGTCACTGAACTTAATCACTCACTCACTCACTGATACACTAAACTCACTGATACACTAAACTAAACTCACTGATACACTAAGCTCACTGATACACTAAGCTCAACATAGCCCTACCTTCATGTAAAATAACACTACCCACATTCAACACCACCAAATATCTCATGATTGAAAACTTAGCTAAATACTTAGAAAAACCTTAACCCTCACTCCTCTTTTACTGAACTACCCATACAAAGAAACCCAAGCTCTCCACTGACTGATACACTGAGGTATCAGTGCCAACACAGTGCACATACAGTGAAGACACAGTAAAGAACCCGACTCCCTGTGTAAATTAGTCCCATGTCAGTGTCTGTGTGAGTGTGTGTGTGTGTGTATCTGTGTCTGTGTGTCGTATGTGTCTGTCGGTGTCTGTGTGTGTGTGTCGTGTCTGTGTGCGTGTGTCGTGTCTGTCCAGTCATCAGTTGTGTCAGTGTTACATGAGAGAGAGAGAGAGAGATTACCTAGAGCTCGAGGAGGAGGAGGAGGGGGGTGCCGGAGTAGCCGAGCCGTGGAGAGCCGGTCGCCAGAGAGGGGGGGCGGGGGAAATCGAAAACGTTCGAAATTTTCGACAGATGAGGGAAAAGAATCTGAGCCCTAATTAACCAAAAATTAGCGACGTTTAGCGACGTATAATTAAAACGTCGCTAAATTAAAATTTAGCGACGTCAAAGACGTCGCTCAACACGTTGCTAAATATTTTTGATATATGCGTCGCTAATTACGCCGCTAAACGTCGCTAAATCAGATATATTAGCGACGTTTAGCGACCTTAATTAAACTTATAGCGACTCATCTTTTAAAATCTGAATAAAAGTCGCTGAACGTCGCTAAATGTCGCCATTTGGCGACGTTTTTAATGGAGTCGCTGATTTAGCGACGTTTATACCACGAGTCGCTAAAATACGTCGCTAATCCCGCTTTTTCTAGTAGTGTGAGTCTTGCATTCAAGTTTATTGCTATGTGATATCGACACTTTCATCTCTTTAGTCTTGAGTTCTTTGTTCAGCACGGGTTCAATCTTGAACGCAGAAACAAGCTTCCAAAATATCTGGCAGCAACCGACTCATCTTCTTGCTTAGCATCCTTGAACCTGCACTAAAACAAAATTTGATGCTACCGTGGACACCGGGACCATTAGAATATTGCGTGCTATAGAAGAAAGTACATAATATATTTTTTCTTGTCTCTTCCACCATTCTAAAATTGAATAATAAGATGAAGAGTCATCTTCTTCATAAGAATTTAGATATAAGGGCAATTATTGCGTAGGTTGGGAAGATTATTTTTGTTTCTTCATTTGCAGTACACCTTTAGCATATGATAATTTAGACATAAAACAAGAGCTACTACCTTGAACGGTTGTACCGGTTCGGGTGGATACAACTCTTTCTTCAGATAAAATAATTAAACTATCTAAAATATTCTTAATTTCTACTTTCAAACTACATACGTCAACTCTCATATTATCTTCAAAATTATTTAATAAAAATATATACACCATCTAATTTAATCTTAGGATCAAAATCCGAAGCCAAACAATATAGAAGAGGTATATCATCCCAATATTTTTTAAATTTGGCTTCCATTTTGGCAACAACATAATCAAAACCAGGAACATTTCTATATTTACAAAATAAATGAGACATGTTAAGAATTTCTCTTAAAGCTAAAGGAGAAGTTGGATAATAAACTCCAGATAGAATACATGTAGCATTATAAAATAATTCTAAAAAGTCAAAAATAGAAGTAGCAATTAACCAATCATTCTCAGTTACTTGATAATCAAAACTAGGATTAGCATTACAATAATGTGTAATAACATCTTTAAACTTAATGGAAGATTGCAATATTAAATAAGTAGAATTCCATCTATGTGGTGCATCCTTAACAAATTGCCTAAAAATAATACCATATTGTGTACATAAAATTTTAAAAGCTTGTTGTCAACTTGCAGAAGAGTTCAAACTATGTAAACATGATCTAAGATTTTCTAAATTTAGTTAAAAGAATTCAAGCTCTTTTAACTTGTAGAAATCTCAGGTATACTAATAAAAATCCCGTGTCTAATAGAAGTGCAGAAAACAATAATAAAACAGTACTTTCCAAACATAACCTAATCATGGAGACATGTACTGGTTAAAAGAAATGTTTGAACTTTATGTCATGATCATTTATACCTTCGTTTCGTCTTTTCTGTGTATTTAAGGCGCTCGTAATCCCTTCATATCAAGGACAAAAATTTTCAAGATGTTCTGATAGTACTAATATTGTTATTGTTATTGACAACGAGCTCGAGGACAACTCTAAGATGAAACCCATCGCACAAACATCGCTACTGCTCTGCTCCAGCGTCTACATTGCCAACAGCTTTTTCGGTTTTCTCCTGTTTTGGTGAATCCACCCTTGATGATGTTCTCGCCAACTTCGACTCCGACCTCGGCATCTCGTTCATGCAACACACGCATGCAACACACGCATGCAACCCGCTCATAAAACGAGCACAACAAAAGCGCACAAGCGCCTCATACAACACACGCATAAAACGAGCGCAACAAAAGCGCACAAGCGCCTTGCGACGATGCTGACGTGCTAAGTGCGCCAACTAAGCACCACTTTGCTAAGCCCCTTTGGAACTTAGTTCCTATGGAATAATATCCAAGAGCATGACAAAAAGTTTAAAAACTTTTATTGAGGAGTTAATCCTTTTTTCTTCTAATAAAATACCCCCACAAAGCACCCATGTGCCCCACCATACCCCATGTGCATACCTCAACACATACAAAGTATTATATTGAGATACCCACTTGGTGGTCTAGCCAATGTGGGACAATCTTTACTAGTCCAAAGGCAAAAATAACAACAATCTCTCACATATCTCAAAATATGGGTTGATCGTTCCCCACAGTGACTGCCCATCATGCATTATGATAGATGTCGCTTCGACTTGAATCTTCCCGCATGGGTCGAATAATAGTATGATACAAGAATTGACTGAGCCTTGAATTCTGCACCATAACTGAATTCTTTCCACTCACACAATGACATCAACTGTGCTTCTGGTTGCACATTAAAGGCCATGTGCATGCCTGATTTCGATGTATGTATCTTGGGCGTCTAGAAGTTTACCCTCAAGAGACGGTCTATATCTCTTTCCATACACTCTAGGTGAGTTATTTTAAAGAGCCCTTGGCACGAAGCATTGCGCTTCCTTGTGGTGCTATTCCGCTATGACATGGCCCAAAGCCGAGGTCCCACCTCATTGTGGTGTCATCCACTGTAGCATGAGGTCCCAGCCTCTTTGTAGTGCCAAACTACCCAGCATGAAGCCTTTGTTGGCCCAATGTTTAAGTTGAGTTTTTGAATATGGCTAATTGATTAAGTTTAACATTGTGATAATCGTGCAATCGTACTATAGTAACTTGTAACTTCTACTTAAACTCACTATTGTCCATATCTGATCTTATATGTTATTATATTTGTTTCTGTATATTGCTTTGTTCGTTTAACATGTATTTGTAGAAAAGCAATGGACATATGCAGTGAAAAAAAGATGATGAGCCAGAGACGACATTATACCAGAAGATTTCGTCCAACCGCCTACGACTTATCCGGAGCTTCGCACTCGAGGGTTCCGTTGCCCGGTCAACGGACGGGGGTCGAGGGGACAACGTCCCTCGTGGGGGTTCGGGGGCTCCCAGATCTGGTTATCTTTGGACAACTGTCGTCAAGAAAAAAAAGTCTTCAAGTCAGCAAATATTTCAAAAGTTTGGCGTCATCAGTGCTCTTGGTTTTCATATGTAATTTGATATTTTATTTGAGCATATGACTTGTGTAAATCGAGTTGCACTGGCATAACCCTAAGTTCACTCAAATAAACCTCGAACCCAACCACAAAATCAGTTCACATTCATTCACAAAGTTTACCATACTTACCAACCAAACTCGGGCCGAATTCATGCCGAACTCGGACCGAACTCGGTTACCACTTTGGTATAAAATGAGTACATTTGTGATATCCCTGATTTCCTGGCACAACGTTCAAAAATTTGAATTAAAGCTCATCCAAACTCTGGCCGAATTATGTTTGCCAAAGTGATTCATTATTTGTATCCAAGAATTTTCGGATAATCAAGCGAGGGTGTTGAGCTCAACTACTAATGTGCCTCTCACTTTTGATTTGGGGAAGTATTTGGGTATCAATATTCAGCATGGTCGAGTCACACAATAATATGTTAGAATGGTATTAGACAAGGTAAAACAACGGTTCTCTGGTTGGAAGGCAAATAACTTGAGCTTTGCTGGCAGATTGACTCTTATTCAATCAGTGATTGATGCGCTTCCTACTTATAATACTATGCAACTCATGAAGCTGCTTGCTTCAGCCCATAATTTGTTGGATTGTCGAAGATTCACTACTAGAATAAGCGGGATTAGCAATATTTTTTAGCGACTCCAGGTAAAAATATCGCTAATTTAGCGACTCCATGTAAAAACGTCACTAAACGTCGCTAATTGGCGATATTTAGCGACGTTTAGCGACTTTTATTGAGTTTTTAAGAGATTAGTCGCTATAAGTTCAATTTAGGCCGCTAAATGTCGCTAATATATTTTATTTAGCGACGTTCAGCGACGTTTTTTAGCGACATATATATTTTGGACATTTAGCGACGTCATTAGCGGCGTTCAAGGATTCGCTAAATTAGCGACGTCATTAGTCGCTAATTCGTCGCTAAATTCTAAATTAGCAACGTCATTATTGGCGTCGCTAAATCGTCGCTAAATTTTTTACTTAGGGCTGATTCCTTCCATTTTCTTCGATCTCTCCCTCTCCTTCTCCCAAAATTCAAACCCGCTCCGGCTCTCCAGCTCCGGCTCCTCCTTCCTCCCTCCGGCGACCCCCCTCGGCCGCGCCCTCCCCCTCCGGCTCCTCTCCTCCCTCCGGCGCCCCCTCCTCCCTCCCGGCGACCCCCTCCAACCGCGTCCTCCCCCCTCCGGCAGCGTCCTCCCCCCTCCTCCTCCTCCTACTACAGGTAAACCCCCCCCCTCTCTCTCTCTCTCTCTCTCACACACACACACACAGGACACACATGGCACTGACACGACACACACGTTACAAACACTGACATACACACTGACACGACACACACTTGACCTAGGGTTAAGGTTAGGGTTAGGGTTTTGACCCGGGGTTAGGGTTAGGGTTGGACGTGGAGTATCGAGTGATATGGTCCAACAATACCAAGTATTTCTTAGTTGCGCTCTCCGAACATGGGAAACGGGCACTACAATGTACGACCACCCCTCCAACAACATCGCTATCATCTGTGAGGGCGGACAGAACGTGGATGTCTCTATTGTTCACAGCGGATCATCCATCTATAAGACGTAGCCCGAGCAAATAGTGAATTGTAAAAATATGCAAGTTTTGCTTGATTTTAGTTGGCCAAAAAATTGTTATATGAGCCTCCAAATCAGTCTCAAATCAGTCTAAAATAGAAATCTACTTGAATCCACTCTCACTACATCTAACTTTGCTTTATTTGAAAATATATTTTTACTACACCCAATTTTGTTGGATTTCGGTGATTCACAAATCCGTAATTCAAGATTGCGGTTTTACTACACCTAATTTAGGTGTATTCTAGAATCACGAAATTTGGCTACACCTAATTTTAAGTGATATCATATTTCGAGCAAAATCTGGATGAAATCAAGCTTCCACTACAACCATGTTATTGTAAATGTAAACAAACAATTTATAGTCACCTCTACACTGCAACAAAACGTTAAACACATAATAAGTAGAATAATATACTCAGCAGAATATTAGAAGAAGATCTAAGAAAATTACGAATTAAAAGAAAATGGCAGTGAGAAAACCAATAGAGCAAAAGAATAGCACAAATAAATTAGATACAAATATAATTCGAATAAGCCACCTGCAAAACCTTGAACAATTGATGTTCACAGCGACAAAATGCAAGAACCAATCTTTGATTCAATAGCCATCATTATGCATCATTAGGCATCTATAGAGAGGTGGGACCGGAGGTGGCCCACGTAACAGGAAGGATGAGAGGGTTGTAAGAAGGTTGTAAACATTTGGTAGTAAACTTAGCATTATTGTAAATAGTAATCATCCTTCTCTCTCTCTCTCTCTCTCTCTCTCTCTCTCTCTCTCTATTATAAAACGAGTTTAAATGGTTTAAAAATAATTCATCTAATTCGTATGCATATTTTAAATTAATTATGTATCTGATGAATATAAAAGCGACATTTCCAATCAAAGAAAGCAAGTTTGCACTACTAAAAGAAACCCAACAAACAATTATAACATTCCTTCTAGAAATCGACATGATCTCCATCATCTTCTCAGCAACATGATCTCCATCATCTTCTCAGAAAGCTTCCAATCTAGAAAATCCATCTGAAGCAAGATCAACAAAAGAATAACAAAAATGTCAAAAATCGACTAAAATCAATAATTTTACAATAAACCATATATTCATTGTTTTCCCATGTAAATCCTAAGATTGAACCCTAATTGTTACATTAAAGCAAGAACTGTTACATTAAATCCCACATAATAACAAAATATTAGAGATTTAATCCAAGAACTGTTACATCAAATCATAAGCTAAAATTTATAAAATAATTAACAAAAAAGTCAGATTTTATCTCTTAAAATTACGTTATAAAAATTCAAATTAAAATTTACAAAACAATTAACAAAAAAGTGATGATATTTAAAGTACTAGAGGTGAAATAAAGATTCAAACTACTTTGCAATATTTATTCGGCGATTATTGATTTCAAGAAGCGAATTACCATCAAGGAGCGGGGAAAGGTAGCGATCATCATCCCCACCTCGATTCGTGAAAAAAAGGTTGAAGTAGAGAGGACTGTGCACTTTGGTATCTTTGCTCGTATCAAGATTCCAATCATTTCTTGAATTAGTTAATATGACACAATCTAATATCCTTGCCTTGGTACATAGTGTTGTATTCATGTCTTGTGCTAAGGTTCACGCCAGCCAGCATTGGAGATGATATGCTTTTGATATTAGTGCCTAAAATTTTATTAGAATGTTATTTCTTAACTTACACTTGCCAAGTAGAAAGAGTACATAGTGTCATGTCCTCACTCATGGTTTTGATATTAGTGCCTAAAATTTTGTTGGAATGTTCTTAACTTACTTGGTAAGTAGAAGAGTACATATTCATGTCTTCACTCTTTCATAGAATAGTAAAGTCTTCATTTTGGTGGGGTGATTTAATGTTATTGGATGGGGAATGTCCCATATTTTTTATCAAAATAATATTTCTTTGTCGGAAACATATAATTGTATTGATTAGTTATGCATATACAAAATCTGAATTTGCTTTGATTCATAGTGTAAATGTATAGACATGTCATAAATGACTTCTTAATCTATTTAGTATCTCTATTGAGATATATGGATCATCAGTGCTAAAAAATGTGATTAACAGTCCCATATTTCAGCCTGGATGTGAAACTCACACGTATGTACATGCGCTCGTTTGTTACCCTGCGAATTTGTGTATTTGTGAATGTGTGCATTTGCGAATGTGTCAGTTGTTAGCTTGTTAGGTGCACCTCTAGACACTTAAGAAGGAAAACCACCAGTGTTACTTATGATGTGGAAGATGGTGTCACAGTGTCAGAAGCAGTTGCCCCTTTTGTAGAAGCTAAGATACGATAGAGGAATGTTTTATTAGATACTTAATATAAGGAGTTTTGTCTTGTATGTTAATAGAAAATGTTGATCCTTAAGTCATATAGACCATATGTAGACTCTTGTTTTCTCTATCTTTTCATTAATATTCTTAGTAAATTGCCTCCATAGTAGATCTTCTCGACATAAAATCAGATTGATTCTCTATTTTATTTTTTATTTTCATACACTTCGTTCACTTGCTCTCCCAAAGTTTCATGGTATGACTTATTAGCTTGACTCCTTAATAGTTATTACAATTATGTATATCTCTTTTGTTTTTATATGTAGGTATTATCATAGTTCTCCAATAATTAAGAAATTCTCCAAGTTATTAGGATTTGGTTTTGGTTGAATAAATTAGTTAGTCATATCAAACATTACTCTTCTAAAAAAATTCATACCTCAATAGAAGTAACATTATGTAAAGGTTGTTTAATTTCTGAAGTAGTAATTTTACGGCAATAACAATATGACATATAATGAACTACTTATTGTATGAGTATGTTGGACTGTGGATGACCATAAGTTCACTAAAAAGAAACAAATCATATTGAAAGCATGGGGCGGTCGCCCAACTCGTTTTTGACCTGGGGTTAGGGTTAGGATTAGGGTTTTTGACCTGGGGTTAGGGTTAGGATTAGGGTTTTTGACCTGGGGTTAGGGTTAGGGTTTTTTTCACATTAACTAAAAATATAACTAATATCCTATATGGTATTTAGGTAACTTATAGTACTAAAAGGGTTTTTGACCTGGGTTAGGGTTAGGGTTACAGTAGCAAATAATTTATAGGCATGGCTGCTGAGGGTGTCTTAAGTAATATCTGTTATCAATTATATTCTTTGTGAGTCATCTAATTCTTCCATTCTGCATTATTAAGGGTATGTCTTAAGTAATATCTGTTATCAATTATATTCTTTGTTTTCATCTACCTTACCAGATGGCACCCAAGAGAGAGACACCTCCTACTGTTAAGGAGGAAGTGATGCCTCCTACTGTTAAGGAGGAAGATATACCACCTGTTGTATCTCAGACGGAGAGTTCCAGTCACCCAGCACCTATAGCGGCTGTATCTCAGACGGGGAGTTCCAGTCACCCAGCACCTATAGCGGCTGTATCTCAGACGGGGAGTTCCAGTCACCCAGCACCCATAGTGGAGATTGATCACATAGACGATGTTTATGTACAGTATCTGAGGGACTGGTATCTGCCCCAGCGTATTGGATATCCTCGAGATTGATACTGTGATGTTTCATATACTTTTATTGTGGTTATTGTGTGATTGTGATACTTATATATTATGCCTATTTTGTGACTGTGATACTTATATATTATGCATTTTGTGTGACTGTGATACTTTTATTTTGTGTGTATTGTGTGACTGTGATATTTTATAATATCTGTGTGTATTAATTGTATGACTGTGATACTTTTTATTCATATTAAATGATGTTAATTTATCGGTGTTGAGTGTTCCACCGAAGGGGTCGGCGTACCCAGAGAATTCAACGGAGGGTTGCTCCGGGTCTATTTTTAATTAAAAATTTATAAATTGCAGGAATAATAGTTTGGAACAATTCAGTATTTTTTTTCTGTAAAATTAGCGACGTATTTAGCGACGTTTAGCGACGTTTATACATGTCGCTAAATATGTCGCTAATTAGCGACGTTAATAGCCGTCGCTAATGACGTCGCTAAACTTCGCTAAATATGTCGTTGTACATCGTAAATTACTGACATGACAGTACTGTCAGGTCATTAAAGACGTCGATGTCACGTCGCTATATAAGTCGCTAATTAGTGACGTTTAGCGACGTTTGATTACGTCGCTAAGTTAGCGACACATTTAAGTCGCTAAAAAACGTCGGTATAGCGACGTTTAGCGACATTTTTTCTTTCAGCGACGTGATGATTATCGACTTCTGTAAAACGTCGCTAATTACGTCGCTAAACGTGATTAGCGATTTTTTTTGTCATTTAGCGACGTTTTTGGACGTCGCTAATTTGACTTTTCTGGTAGTGATTTCTTTGGGGAGAAGAGTTGGATTCATTCCAAAGGAAAATCCATGTTGTCAGCTGGAAACAAGTATGCAAGCCTAAAGATTATGGTGGCCTAGGGGTTCGACAAGCAGCCCAAGTCAACAAAACGTTGTTGTCCAAGCTAGGATGAAAGATTATTATGAATGACTCAGCTCTTTGGGCTCAAGTTCTTCGGAGTAAGTATCTCAGGAATAATTCTACCTTTTTTAGAATCTAAAACACAAAGATGTAGCTTTATTTGGTCTGCGATTGAAAGTTGTTCTGATCTCCTACAAAGGGGGATGAAGTGGAAACTAGGGAACGGAGAGATCATTTTTGACGAAATACATGGCTAGAAGATGTACCTCTCATATCTCTAGCAACACGGTTGGTGTCACATGACCTGATTTATAGAAACGTTGCTTCCTTTTGGAGGGAGAACCTTGACTGGAATTGGAATATATTAATTCCACTTCTTCCTCAACTCAATCAACCATTCGCAAACTATGGAGTGTATTTGTTTACTCTGCTGTGGATAGATAGAGTGATATGGAAGTTTTCGGATCATGGTAATTTGACTGTGGCATCAGCATATGCTGGTATAGTTTTCCCTGATCTCCCTCTGTCTGAACGCGATCTTCATTGGGGAACAATTTGGAAAGGGAAAGGCCCAAACAGGTGGTGCACTTTCTTGTGGTTAGTTCGACATGGTCGGTTGCTAACTAATCTTGAGAAAGTGAGGAGGCATATCTCAGATAATGATTCATGTCCAAATTGCTCTACTCAGTAAGAGTCTCTCATGCATGCCCTTAGAGATTGTTTTGTTGTATCACAACTATGGCGTAGTCTAGTCCCTTGGACGGAAAGGAATATTTGTTTCTCTTTGGAGTTAGTGGATTGATTGGAATTTGAGATATCGTGGAAGCTGTAGGAGGACATCAATCCAGTAGAGGTATGTCTTCACTATTGCTATTCACTACCGTCAAACAAAGAACAGTACAGTTGCCAATCATGAGGACCGGGAAGGATTCATGGAGAACGAATCTATCTTACTTGAATCTATTTCTACCGGAGGGCTGATCATAGACGTATATAATGACAACCAAGGATAAGCCCTATACCTTTGAGGATGGATCAACAATGGCTTCTGAATGCAGAATGTCTACAATTTCTTTGATTGAGGAATGAAACTCCCAAGAATTTGAAATGCCCAACAGGCCAGGTTCTGGTTCAGCATAGCATGAGGGGATAAGGATAGAAGTTATGAAATTGTTCTCACACTTATCTATCTTATTGAGCCAACAACATATAGCAGCAGTCCATCAAATATTTGAAAGAGTCCCCGGGGGCACAAAAAAAATTCTTCAATATTGTAAGTTATCTATCAAAAACAGGGGGGTGTTCATAGTAAAAATCTACTAGATTAGATGGATTCCACCAACTGAACTTCAACTTCTACTTGGTTGATTAATTCAGGGGCAGTGCTGGAACATAATCAAGGACGACCTCCATCTCTCATATGGTTGTTTTTTCTTAACAGCTGACTTTCTGAGCTTTCTTTCCTGCTGTGCTACATGTCCTTTGACGGTCAAAAAGCAAAGTGACATCTTCATCTTCTGGCATTACGTCTCTCAACTAGCCCACGGAGCGGTGGTTTTTTCGTAACTTGCTTTGAATGGTTTCTCACTATATTTTCTACACCCCTCAAGCATAATATCCTATTAATAAATGAATCATGTGATGGAAGAATATAGTGAGTAAACCCTCAGAGCCTAAACTTTCTTATCTCCAAGAACAACTCATAGCCTTCCTAGTGCCAAGTGTGGTCTCGGTCTAGAAGTCTACATAGGTATAAAGAGTTTCGTTCATCAAGCCCCTGTTCTATGTGAAGTTACGAGCCTTCAGATCAAAACTCGTGGTATGTGAAGTTGCGAGACTTCAGATCAAATCTCGTGGTGTAAAGAAGTGGCAAGCCTTCGAATCAAAGCTTGTGATTCACTATTGGTGACTATAGTGGATAAAACTCCGAGCTTGAGTTCTCGAGACTGGACTAGTCCTCTCAGAGGAAAACCAGTATACATCGCAATGTTTGCGTTTGCTCTCTCTCTCTCTCTCTCTCTCTCTCTCTCTTTCTCTTACTTTATTATATTGCATATACACTGCTAGTTATTTACTGCCTTCATTCTGCTTAATTTTAAAATGGGTAGATTATTCCGCTGCACTCTATTCACCCCCTCTAGAGTTGCCTTACGGTCCTTTAGCCTTGTGCTTCCTTGCGGTGTTACGCCTCTATCATGACATGGCTCGCATAGCTGAGGATTTACCCTCTCTAGGTACCTCTTGGTGGTGTCACACCACTGTAACATGAGGACACCGGCCACTTTATAGTGTTGCCTACCACTCTTTACTTGACAGCATTAGGCCACCTTATATGTGGTGCTACGCCGTTGTGACATGGCTCGCGAAGCCGAGGCATTACCCTATCGAGGAACCTCATGGTGGTGTCACCCACTGTAGCATGGAGTTCTCTGCTCCTTTGTGGTGTTGTGCTACCGTGCTTCTTGTAAAGCACGTCGAACATTCCAAATATCCTAGAACTCATTAAGGCGTCTAAGCCATCATCCTACAGGATCTTATTCTACTCAAAGAACAGATAGTATACAACAGTGGTTCTGGGTCCGTAACCCCTCAATGTCTCAAACGACAACCCACTGACCTGATATTCTCCCAATCAATGATCATTCTTTGAACCAAAAGCTAGATGCCTAGTAGATTTCTCTTTGTACTAATAGCATAAAACTTTATGGTAGAATTACAAAGACATAATATCAAAAGTTCTCCAAGCCCAGTATGTTGTGTCCTTGACTATATGCGATGTTACGCCGCTATGACAAGGCCTGAAGTCGAGGCTTTATCCTGTCAAGGTACCTCATGTGGTGTCGCCACTGTAACATTGAGTACTACGCTCCTTTATAGTTCTTATGATCAGCTAGCACTTGAGGTCTTATATGAACGGATCCGCCAGACCCTCCTGACTCCGATCATCAACCACTGTAATGATGCCATCTTTGATGCGCTCATATAGTGTCTTGGTCCGCTCATGTTGTGTCTTGAACGGACCTACTAGAATCACCTAGCTCCGAACATTAACCGCTATGTGACGCCATCCTTGATGCGCTCATACAGCACCATGTGCCTTAGCCGTACAGATCTCTACTAACCATTAGAGAGAGAAAATTGATGACACCGCTGCAGTCGCCTGGTTGTCGCAGTGAATCGGTACCGCCGAATATGCGCACAAACTACTGAAAGATCATACATGAGCTCCCGAAGCCACTATGCTTCATCCGCTGCAGCCGCCAGTGCATAGAACTCAGATTCCCTTGAGGAATGAGATATAGTAGCTCCACCCTTTGAGAAGACATATCCTCCTGTGGATCTTTCTCTCTCTACTTCTGAACACCACATTGCATCACTGAAGCTTTCAACTATTGTCGGATACCCGCTGTAGTACAGTGCATAATTCTGAGTCCTTTTGAGATATCTCATTACTCTCTTCACAGCTTTCCAGTGCTCAACACATGGATTGCTCGTGAACCAACTCAGCATCCCCACGGCAAAAGCTATGTTAGGCCTTGTGGCAGTTGTTACATACATCAAACTTCCGATGACGCTTGAATACTCCAGCTGCTTAACACTTTTCCTCGAATTTGGCTTCAGCTTCTTGTCACACCTGTAAGGAGTATAGATCCCTGGAAGATCCTAATATCCATAGCGTGTGAACATTTTCTCAATATAATGAGACTATGACAACGCCACTCCAGTGTGCGTCCGAATGATTTTATCCCCAGGATAACATCAGCTTCCCCTAAGTCCTTCATACTAAACTTAGATGAGAGAAACTTCTTTATCTCAGTGACATGTGTTAGCTCCGTATCTAGAATTAGCATGTTGTCCGCGTATAGACAAACGATGACTCCTCTCCCGTCAGCGAACTTTGTGTAAACACACTTGTCTGTCTCACTGACCCTATAACCGTTTGATCTTATAACTTTATTAAACTTCTCATGCCACATCTTGGGAGCTTGCTTTAGACCGTATAACGATTTTACCAACTTGCAGACTTTGTCTTCAAGGCCTTTGACGATGAATCCTTCTGGTTGTTGCATGTAAATCTCTTCGGTCAATTCACCATTCAGGAATATTGTTTTCACATCTATCTGATGTATAACCAGCTTATGGATTGCAATTATAGCAATCAATATCCTGATGGTCGTCATCCGCGCTACTGGAGCATATGTGTCGAAGTAGTCGATCCCCTGATTCTAAGAAAACTTGCAACAGTTCCATCGGCCTTCATCTTCTTCTTGAAGGCATGAACCATCTAAATCTTATGTCAATCTTGCTCGATGTAACTTGCGCCATGTTTCCTTCTTGATACTTCCAAATATTTCTCAAACCGTCTGACACTTTGGCTACATGGGCAACCCAAGCAACGATCTCTTCCAAATATTCCAAGTTAATACCCAATTGTTCCACATATTCGCCGCACGAGCAACTCGTGCAACGCTCTCTCTGATATTCCAAGCCAAAACTCAAACACCGTCCAACACATTCGCTACACGAGAAAATCGTTTAACTTTCCATTCTCATTAATTGTTTTTACTCACAGCATGCCACATAACCAATCTCTCGTCTAACAACCAACTACGCCACTGATGCAACCAAAATCTCCCCGAACGATGAGCCAAACCAATGCAACAACACCTCTCAACTTACTGCATGAATGCAACAACGCCAAATAACTTGCTGCACGAATGCAACAACGCCAAACGATGCTACACGAACTATCAAAAACTAACGAAAGCCAACGCAACGAAGAACAACATGCACACACAACCAACAAATAAATAGACTTATTGAATGAAACATCCAATGCAACACCGAGTAGAGCCAAGAGCCAAACGACATGCGAAAGTTATTTAGAGTTTGTGATGAACCAAAAGAAAAGTCCGAGGAAATGAATCAGGCCCTCTGATACCAATTTGCCATGCCCCATTCTCCCACAAGTTCAATCGTCTCCGCTGAACGTGAATCACCACGTTGCAGTGCTCTTATAGGACAATCGTTCTCAACGGGACATGATTTCGTGCGAGCCTGGAGTTGCGCTCACACAAGACGATGACGTCAAACATCATAGTTATCATCGAAACGACCAAGTTGCAGTAAAAGTCAAGTATTGTGTATTAAGCACACATCAGAGTATATGCAGTGAAGCTCTCAAAGGGGCCAAATAAAAGTGCCACAGGAAGAATGCCAAAAAGGCGATGCTACACCTGCGTACCTGAAAATAATGCCTATAAATGTAGGTCAGTACACAGTCGTACTGGTGAGCGAGGTAACCCATTCGTCTAAATCGACACTAAGTAGATAGTGAATGCAAACAGTTATATGATGATCTTTCTACTTGAATATTTCTAGATTTATTTCATGGCAAAGGTATGACATGTTAAGAAAAGCAGTAAAGCAGTTTAAGAATGCAATCATTCAACTCAAGCAGTTTAAGAAAAACGCACAAATTAGCTAACGTTGGAAAGATAAGCAACTAGACTAGGATAAAAGTTCAATATTAGAAATATACTTATTTGTAAAAAAAAACTATTAGCATATTATTGACATAATCTTAGTAATATATATATATATATATATATATATATATATATATATATATATATATATATATTGTAGTCCGAAACATATATTTTTTAGCCTAAAAAGTAATTATATGCATTAGAAATCCCAATATATATATTTGTGAAAGTTATTTGGAGTTTATTTATAATAATATACCTATTGAACATATGTTTAAGTATGAATTTTATTTATAAGGTCTATAATTCTTAGTCTTCAACCCATATTAACTAATCGAACTATTTATCATATCAAATCCCAATTGATTATTAAGAATTGTAATTAATAAAAAAATACTAGTCCACTGGTTCATAATAATGGTCGTTACTGAAAGGCCCAATTCTTCAACAAGTTAAAGAAATCAAAATACTTATAACCCAAAGTTACCCATTCCCTGTGAGTCCACCAGAAAGGAAAACAAGCTTTGAAGGAAACAAAGGAGGGGATGAGAGCAAGGGAAGGGAGACTCACAGTGGTTGGGAGAAGCTCGCCGGCTGGGTACTAAGTGTGGGCAGCAGAGGAACTCCTCGGAGCTGTTGGGACGAGGGCGACAGAGCTTCTCGGCTGCCGGACGTTGCTCGTCGGAACAACGGACAAGGTGGGGCTGATCATGAGCCCAGCAAGCGATCGAGGAGCGTCGCTACCGTGTGCTGAGAGGTGCGGGTGGTGGGCGCTGGGCTTCGCCGGAGATGCTCGAGCCAACGAGGACAGAAAATGAGTCGTTAGATCATCGACGCGATGAGTTCGGTGAGGCGCTGCCGGTGGAGACTCGCGCACGAGCTCGGTCACCGGATCCGACTGGGATTCGATGATGGTGGCGATGATGTCGATCGTGCTCGTCGGAGGAGGCCGCATGGGAGTCGGGAGCTGTTCACCGGAGGAAGAGAATGGGCGGTGGAGAAGCACGCTCGTGCATTGGCTCGATTCGGTCTACCAAGGTGGAGCTCAGAAAGGATGGAGGAGGATGATCGGAGACACTGTGGCTATGCAATGTGGTGCAGGTGTAATGATGATGGAGTGTTGGTGTTGATGGTGGTGTTAATGGTGATGGTAGGGAAGGAGTAATAAAGCAGTGGAAAACTAAAAGAAGGCGGCTAGGGTTTTCCCTAGCAACAGTAGCATGACTATATATAGGTAACAGTGAGTGCGAGTGTTGAGCCGGCTAGGTGAGCGGGCTATGGATTTAAGAGGTTTGTTATATTTAGGCTGGTAGAGTGAATGAACTCTGGGCTTTTGATTCCTAGTTTATTTAGGAAGGTTAATAGGGTTTGGGCTGAGATGCTCGCACCAATCAATAACTAAATAAATAAAATAATAAAAATGGTTGTGGGCATAGTCTAATTACCAACAACGATGTTTAATAATCTATAGTATGTATAGAGAAAATTTGTAGTTTCGATTAGTATAAAATAATTTTAAATTTTTTTTTTTTTTTTGAAAAAAAATCCGAAAACAGGGGTTACAATAAGGGAGGTCACCCATCATACGGAAAGTACATCCATCATAAGGGAGGTCACCCATCATAAGGGATGATCCATCCTACGGGAGGTCACCCATCCTAAGAGATGGTTACTCATCCTAAGGGATATTACTCATCCTATGGGAGGTCACCTATCATAAGGACATCATACGGAAGGTCACCCATCATAAGGGAGGTCCACCCATCATACGTTCCGAGGACTTTCCAGAAGGTCATCCATCATACGGGAGGTCACCCATCATAAGGGAGGTCCCTCATCATAAGGGAGGTCACACATCCGTGACCTTCCGTAGGATGGATGACCTTCCTTAGTGGCCTCCCGTAGGATGGGTGACATCCAGTATGATGGGTGGCCTCCCTTTGGTTATGGAGTCTTTGTTACCAAAAAATAACTAGGAAAGAAGATTGTTACTTCAATCTTGTACAACATTTCTTTCCAAGAAAATGAATAACATTGAAGATTAGTTATTGACTTTGAAGTTTTACGTTGACAAAAATATTTACAGAATTATTATATTTTGATCATTTTAGCCCTCATCTTCCTCCTCCAGTGCCACCCTATTGCTCCACCGGCGCAACCCCCTTCCTCTTCATCCCTCTCAATCTCCTACTACCTCCTCCTCCCTTGACCTACCCAGGCTGTTGCTCGCATAGGCAAAGATCGAACAGTCTCGAGACAGAAAAAACCAGAACACGCCCCACATTCACTTAAAAGGAAAAGCCAACCAACAATGATGAGGATAACTAGTGCTTTCTTAGTTTCTTGCTGTTAAAGATTATGGGAATATATAATCAGCAATGAATAATGATTGGTTTCACTTCAATGATGAATTATTGGCTCAATTCTGGTAAGTGATCTTATGCCAACGATAGAATTAGCAATTGTATGCAACGACTCGGATATTATCATGTAGGTCAGCGATGGAATCGTTCTCTTATTTTTGTTTAGTTGATGCAACCTTATTTTTAAAATATGCTGAGAGTTGGATTGAATAAAAAAGAGCTATATGATACGAATTAGTTCCATGGATTATGTCTACAGTAAGCAACAGCTGGATTATCTTGGCTATGGCCTATGAGTACTCTGCTTGCATTCATAAATGTTACATGCAAAACAATTTGGTAACAAAGACTCCAGAACCAAAATGCATGATTTCGTTTGTGTATACTGATTAGTCTGCGATGATTTGACTTCTTTCCTCATTATCCAGTATGTCAGAATTTTGACACAACAAGCATTCCAATCCTCCTCTCCTACTGGTATTCCATTGCTCAATATGACTCCTCCAGTTGAGTTACCACCCAACCTACAGCATCGTTCTCCAAGAATAGTGCTGCATCATCGCATGCAGACCCAAAAGGGCCTTCTCCTAACCTGGGATTCCCAGCTGGAACTACATTCCCTGCGACTTTGGGAGTGGGAGGAATGAGCAAAGGGCGATATCAAATTCCTGTGGATCTAGTGAAATGTTGGACCTCATTGAAGTTTCGTCAGAATTCTATGGGAGAAGCTTAGTAGGTGAATTTCTTATGATGACAATCCATTGGCATGCTAGGGATGGAAGAGACCATAGAATTTTCAATTCACAACTCTGTTGATCCTGATTGTTTCTGATATCTTTTGATAAGTTCGGATCCTTGTAGAAGTTGGATTCCAGATTCAGAAATCTTAACTAAGATATGTTAGTGCTCCTCTTTATAGTAGCTGAAGGACTCACACTTCTTGTTGTGGCCATCCAGATTCTTTAGTATTATGGGGAAATGATAATACAGATGCAAATGTCTGAATAGGGATGTTCCTCAATAGCGATTACTCGCTCCTATCTAGGTTCTATCTTCTCCACTATGATCTTTGTATCTAGTTATTATGGTATATAATTGTTATTTTGTGTTGCTGAATTTATTGTTTCACTATGAATGAAATTTGGATGGGTTATCTTGATCCCATCCTTAGTCTCAAACAAAAGTTCATCCTACAAGTTATCTAAGCAATAGATACTGTTATGTGCTTCCTCGTAAAAAAAAAAAAATACTTCAACTTATCAACCTTGCACATCAATTCTGCAATGGAGCCTCTAATGGCCCATGGACGGGGTGAAATGGCTATATGCATGCTTGCAGGACATTTTTATTTTACAAATGCAACACTAAGCTTCACACTAAACAGATTATTATCTTCACCCAGGGCTTTTCGGAATAATTAGAGGAATGTATCCTGATCTGTAACAATTGCTCCCCCAAAGACCAACATGTAATATATCCACAAAAGAAAAGATTCAGAAAACGCTAAAAACCCCACTTCTTTGTTTATCTTGATGATAAATTAACATCTGTACATAGATTTTCTTTCTTGAAAGAAAAAGAAGAAGAACAAAGATGCTTTTTTCCATCGTCACAATAAATCACCCAACCAAGCAATCACTACTCTAAATTAGAGAAAAACAAACAAAACTTAGATACAACCCAAGACTAAACACTGACCTTAATGTATTAGTATATTAGTTGCTCATCCCAGAAGACGTTGTCCTCTTGAAACAGTGGTTGTTGCATAACCCAACGGATCTAATCATCTCACCAAATCTGCGAACACACCAGTAAAAGTAGTCAAGATTTGACCTAAAAGACCGGACAGAAATCACATTAAAGAAGAAAAGACAATTAAGGTTCAGAAAGCAAATTAATGTAAATGTATCTGACCGGTCAAAGCTCTTTCTTGGTTTCTCCGTCTGGTCTTCGCTATCCTTTGCCTTTGCAGAACGGTCTATGCTCTTCCTTGATTTCTCTTTCTTATCGATGCTGCCCCTTGGCTTCTCAATCAGGTCCATACTTCTTGGTTTCTCTGTTTGGTCATTGCTATCCTTTGCCTTCCCAACAGATACGGAGCTCTTCCTTGATTTCACTTTCTTATCAGTGTTGAACTCCTTTTGATCTGTACTTTTCCTAGCCTTCACTTCACGATCAGAGTTTGACGGCCCAGATTTATGTTTCTGTTCAGTGCTCTTCCTAGGAAGATCTAAAATTTCTGCAGAGCTTGTTCGAGGAACCTCAGAAAGCTTTGAGTTCTCGCTGGGTTCAGTCTTTGTGGTAGGAGACTTCTCTATGGTGCATATGAACTTTTTTAAGTGTCTTATGTAGTCTGGGTAGAGCTCCAAATTACAGTGGTTCCCTCCCTTGATCCATAGAGGCTCATACTTTACTTTGGAGAGCTCCCAAAGCCGTTTCCCATGGGAGCAATCTACAACATCATCATCAGTTCCCTGGAAACACCACAAGTACAGAAGGATAAACCAACCTCCATAAGGGAATTACAATTCATTTTTCACTGGTTCACTGTCACAATTGCTCAATGCTATATATATATATATATATATATATATATAGTTTAACTTTATACTTATGGGAAAACCATGCTGTAACTTATTGTTTACATTTCCCGTCTCATAATATTATTCATCAAATTGAAGTCCTTATTTTCATGTATAATCTTACGACCAGTTCGTTGTAACAATTACTTGGTTTTAGGTTTAAATAAAATGGGTAAAGTACCAAGTAACCAAGTGCATGCATAGTATTGCTCAAGTGATACCCTAAACTGTGGTAAGATGCTTCAACAACAGCATTCAACAATCGAAGTTATGAGAAGACCAGTGTTAACTTACATGAACTATTAACACAGGACAGCTGACCATTGGTATCTTGTCAATATTCTGAAAAGAAAACAAGACTGTTAACATATACTAGAAAGCATAAGCAACACACTTCATAGAATGAACGGAGAGGAAGGACATGGTACCTTATATATGTCGAACCAATATGTACGCTTCACAGGGTACATGACTCGCAGGCCAGATAAAATGGGGCTATGTAGCACAACAGCCCTTAAATGAGGCAAACGAGCAGCTAAATCCAAAGTAGGGCCACTGCCAACTGATTGGCCATATAGAATGATATCTTCCGGACGAACTCCATAAATTTCTATGAGGCACCTATAAGCCGCTTCTATATCAGCATAAGTATTTAGCTCGCTTGGCTGCCAGTAGATGATGGCAATAAATAAAATCATGCATTTCTTTGAGAAAAGAAAGCTTCAACCTCAGTGTACATAAAATATGAAGTGAAAGTCTAACCTTTCCAGACGATTGTCCATAGCCAGAATAATCGTACCTGCAGGAAAAAGTCATCCAAATTAAAGATGATCCCCCACTACCAAATGTGGCGCATTACACTGAAAGAATGTTGACACTGAAAGAATGTTGACGAACAAAATGCTGTGGATAGCTCAAGAAACACAAGCTTTGAAGATGAGGCCCTTTAGCATTAATCTGTACTAAGTTCCAGTTGACAAGTATCAATAAAAAGATAAAAGCCAACAATATTATTCTAGAGGTATTCCTTTTCTCTCTCCATTCCACAAGCTCATGCAAAATAACATATTCCCTACAGGTAGAAAGTATCGATTTCGATGCCAGAAGGTATTAATCTAGGATAAATTTAATTATGTTAAGTAATTTGTAGATCCTTATTTATAAGGAAACCTAAAGCCAACTTAGGGCTTCTGTAACAGAGAAGACTTAAGTCGCACTCTAATACATCATGAAGGCACACAAAAGTAGCGTACCAACCAAAATAAGATTTAAGTTCAGAAACCAAATGTTCCGCATCAAATTGAGATTGCATTTGTGAGCTTTTAGCAAGATAGGAAACCCACCACTTTATCCCCCATTCTGTAAGCCAATTAATTAAAATCCATCTCTTTTGTCAAAAGTAGCAAAATATCTCAACGTTCTCACTCCCACTTAAAGGAGGCAGACAAAAATCTTAACCAAATCATCTATATAAATAGCACATTTTGATAAAAACGAGCACAAAAATGACCTTAACAAGAATCCAGAAATTTTAGACTCTCAAATCTCCAAGAAGCTCACAATACATCAGAAATTGCCAGATAAAAATATCTCAAAAAGAATTTGATTCAAATAAATCTCAGGACAAATACAAAACAAAAAAGTATTTAACTACAACAACTTTGAAGCCGTAGTCGTCTTGGTGAGACTGTCTATTGTCATCACAAGAAGAAGCTAAGGACTCGGAAAATTTTCAAACCCATACATGCATGATGCATTTGTAAATACAAGCTACAGTTTGTACATGCATACATCCATGCTATATAATCAATGTTACTTTTTTCACTCCGTTGTGCATGCATTTGCACGTGCCTATCTTCTCAAGTATTTATAAACAGAAAATTGCGTATAGAGCATTGAACTTTGATAAAATTGCGTCAAGAGCAATGAAGTTTTGAAAATTACGAGGAAAGCAACGGAACGTCCTTAAAAATGACGTTTTTGAGCAATGGGCCAAAAACGTCCTTTTTAAGGACGTTTTGCATACAAACGTCCTTTTTATAGGCGTTTCTAGACTTGTCCCGACGGCACCTCCGACGGCACCTCCTGCAACCTCTCCATCCAGGTTGTCTCCTTTGCCGGCCCTCCTCAACAACCCCTCCTTCATCTCCCGCAACCTCTCCATCCAGGTCGTCTCCGTTGCCGGCCCTCCTCAACAACCCATCCTTCATCTCCCGCAACCTCCCCATCCAGACCGTCTCCGCCGCCGGCAAGCTCGTCCTTGCTGCAAACTAGTACCAAATAAAGCAAAAGGCAAAAATGATCCAACTAACGGAAAATCACACCAATCCTCAGCTTTCTACAACATCGAAGCAAACTTCACAATAAAAATTTCCAACTTTTGATCCCTAAAACAATGAAATCCATAAGAAGAAGCTTAAGAAGAGCAGAATATTACAAATTTAATCAATTGCAGAGCCCTCACAAGTATTCAAATCCAAACCAACAAAAGACATGAACTGTGAAAGACTTGCCACCTCCACTTCTTATGCAAACTAATACCAAATAAAGCAAAAATATTGTGATCCCAACCAATGTTATAAATTTCGGTAGGCGAATTCCGTGCGCCAAAGGACGTCTAGGCCGTCTAGACGGTATATATATATATATATATATATATATATATATATTTTCAAAGTTTGAGAAGTTGGTTAGCAGGAGTAAGTTGTGATGGTGGGGGTGGAAGAGGTCCGCGGTTCGAGCTGTGTATGTTCAATTTTTTTTTCCCTTTCTTTCCTTTCCCTGTCCTTTCCTTTTTCTTTCCCCTATCATTTTCCTTTTCCTCTCCCTTCCTCCTCTCCTCCCTTCCACCTCTCCTCTCCGGGTCTCCCGGCTCCTCTCTCCTCTCCTCTCCTCCCCGTCTCCCTCTCTCTCTCTCTCCTCTCCCTCTCCCACCACCACCACCACCACGGCTCCACCACCGCCGCCGCCACCACCACCACGGCTCCACCACCGCCACCACTACCACAGCACCACCACGACCACCAGCACCACCGCCAGCACCAGTGCACCACCACCACCACCACCAGAGCCACCGCCACCACCGGTGAGTTTTTTTTTTTTGAAATTTTAAAATAGGGAGCCATCTAGGGCCTTTCCGGTGCGGCCGATTTTTTCGATTTTCAGAACACTGATCCCAATTACTTCAAATTTGTAACAAAGCAATATCCATCCTTCTCGCAATCACTACATAGTATCAAAACGCACTTCTCACAAACAATATTAAAAAAAAGGCAACCCCATAAAAAGTTGGACTGTTTTTTTTCCCACAATAAGGTTGAAACTTTAAACAACTAAGAACATCTCCAAGGAGCCGGTAAATTCAGGCCCCTTACCCAGATTTAGGTAGAGGATGCAAAAAATGGACTAGGAGAGTGAGAAAATCTAACTTAGGTGCTCTTCAAAGTTACCTTAAGTGGGGCCAATATTATTATAATAATAAATAAGCTGATTTTTCTTTCTTTACTATTGTTTTAATCTATAAATTGGGTAGTTGGATACCATATACATGTTAATTGAATAAAAAACTGATATAAATTTATAAAATATTAATGAACAATTGTTAGGGGGTCACTTAGGACAATTATTGGAGTCGATACTACCTAACTGACCCCCTTAGATCCATAGAACTTCAAAAACTACATAACCTTAGGTAGTCTCCAAGGTTAGATGCTCACAAACTTTGAAGTTCAAATTCCATAAAAATTAATGAACTGGAGAAGTGTTCAGGTTCCCTTTATTTCTAAGACCATCTCCAACCCAAGTTCTCAAACCTCAAATTGAGGGTATCCCCTCAAAATCCATCTCCAATCCATCCTCAAAATGAGAGAATTTCCTCAAATTTTTTGAGGGAAGAAGGATGGATCCTCAAATTTGAGGGGAGAGAGAGAGAAAATCCTCAAATTTAAGGATCCACTATTCATGACCATTTTGTCCTCCAAGTTGTAGCTAATTACTAATATATCCTACATATGTTAAACACTAAACTTAATCAACTTACCATATTTTCTAATTAATAATTATAAATAATATAATAATTATACTATTAAAATATTCTTGTTGAGATCTTAAAATAGAATCTAATATTGAATATATTTGTTATTAGTATTTTTTTATTAGATTCATTTGATTAATAAAATAATATTTAAATAATTTGGCAGAAATTAATAGAATAACATCAAACTTTCTAAAATGGTATGGACCGGCTCCAAAGTTTATTTGCAATGTAATCGAGCTTCTTATCTTCATCAGATGAGCTAAATGAAAATAGTACATGAGATGGACCGGCTCCAAAGCTCATTGTTGAAGAAAGATAGTATAAAAATAATAATAATAATTGGATGAGGAAGTGGATGATGAAATGAGTGGTGGTATGCATCCTTTTTATAGGAAAAAAGTTAGTAGGTTGGAGTTATATAAATATTATAAAATAATATAATATTATCTCAGTAAATAATATTAATAATATAACGTTAATGTATATTATTATATTAAATAGTTGTGAAGAAATAAATTTATGTAGAAATAAATAATGGTTGTTTATTATTTGAGAATTGATGGGTTTGAGATGTAAAATTTTGAGGATAGCATTATATAGGAATATTCCTTTTTGAGTCCTCAAATTGAAAAAAAAAATTAGGATGGGTTGGAGATGGCTAAATGATATTGATCCAACTAACTAAAAGAACCCAAAAGTCCATAACAACTCTTCTCTCTACAAATATTTAAAATCAAAACTAATTTCCCAAGAACAAATTCAACTTTTTTCCTTATTGAAACAAATTCTGAAATCCATCAAACAAGCTTAAGATGATCAAAAGATTGTGACTTTAACCAATTACAGCCCTCACAAGTATTGAAGTCGGTTCATTGACAAAAGTAAAAGTAAATGAACTGTCAGGGAGTTCTCACCACCATAATATTTCCAAGAGCAAATCAATACCAAAACAAAGCAAAAAATATCAAATTCCAACTAATGAAAAATTCCACCAATGTATTGTAAGTTCCGAGGCGGATCAAAAATGGTAGAATGCGGGTCATAGCAGAACTACTAGCGAGACCCGAAGGTCCGCTCTCTAATGGAACCCAAGTTGTCGTCAAGATCAAAGATTCACACAAGAGTTCATCATGTGATATTTCTCGATTCCAACGAAACACGAACCAATAACAGTTTACAAACTGTCTCCGAAGAAAATGAAGATTACAACAAGCAACAAGAAAAACGTTCTTCTCTTTACGTTCGCAGACGCTACAATGAGAAATAACGAAGCAAAGGAAAAGCTGAAGAGAAGCTCCTTGCTGGGGTGGTCAAAACTACCGTTGCTCAAAACAAGATTCGTCGTACAGACGATCAGCCTCCAGGAACCAGCAAGTTCACAAATGAACTTCTGGAACGCTCTTAGTCACATTCGGATCACTCGGAAATCCAATTTGTAGAAGGGGTGCGGTCTGGGGCTCATGGACTCTGGAGCTCTCTGGTTTTACAACAAGTATTTCTCTCTCAATTTTTCAACCAACCAAATGAAATAGGAGAGCCTCTATTTAAAGAGGATTTTAGCACCCATGCGGCCAAAGGAAACTCAAGGCCGCATACGCGCTGTCCGACCAGATCCTCCAAATCCGGTATACTGTACTCCACAGAGCAGACAGCGCCGCCAGGCGTCGAAAGCTGCAGCTGCGTGGCACAGAGAGCCACGCGCCGCCTGCGCCGCACTAAGCCGCCAACCTGTCTCCTCCACAACTGACTCTCCACATAGCCCTTTGCCTCATGTCGACCACGTCGCATGGTCCTGGCCGCATGAGCACAGGCCGCATATGGAACAAGGCCGCATGGGCACCTGGCCGCATGTGCTCTTGGTCGCATGTTCTCCTGGTCGCATGCACCACGAAACATGCGTCCGAGCTAGCAACTGTGCATGCAACTCGCGCAAGAAAAGAGCGCATGAGCACCATGCAACGATGCTGATGTGCTAAGTACAAAGTGCGTCAACAAAGTGCCACTTTGCGCCCTTGAGCCCGAGTCCGAGTCGCTAAGCCCCTTCGGGACTTAGCTCCTAAGGAAAACTTCCCAAATGTGGTGACAAATAAAGATTGTCATAATGGAGTTCACACTTAATCCCTCTAGGAAAGTCAACCCACATGGGCCACCATCCCATGTGCATATATCAATACTAAGCATAACTATATATTGACATATACACATTGGTGGTTTTCCAATGTGGGACTAAAACTCCCAAAGTTAAGTAGAAACACCAATTCCCCACATATATCACAATATATGGTCGAGTGTTCCTCACAGTGACTGCCATCATGCATTAGGATAGATGTCGCCGACGACTTGAATCTTCCAGCATTGGTCAAACAACAGTACGATACAAGAACGGACTGAGCCTTGAATTCTGCCCCATGGCTGCTATTCTTCCCACTCACACAACCTCCGTTGTGCCATCCGATCGCACGTTCAAGGCCATGTGCTGATCTGGTCTCAATGTATGTATCTTGAGCATCTACAAGCTTTCCCTCGAGAGACAGCCTACATCTATTTTCATACACTTAGGTGAGTTCTTCCACTATAGAGAGTTTATTATCTAGCATGAAGCCTAGCGCTTCTGTGCGGTGCTATGCCGCTATGACATGGCCACCCAAGGCCGAGGATCCCCCTCTTGTGGTGTCATATCACTGTAGCATGAGGACACAGGCCTCTTAGTAGTGTCGTTACTACATACAGCATGGAGCCTTGCGCTTCCGTGCGGTGCTACGCCGCTGTGACATAGCTCGAAGCCGAGGTTCACTCCCTCATGTGGTGCCACCTACTGTAGCATGAGGACACCAGCCTCTTAGTAGTACTTATACTACATCCCAGCATGAAGCCTTGCGCTTTCGTGCGGTGCTACGCCGCTGTGACATGGCTCGAAGCCGAGGTTCACTCTCTCATGTGGTGTCATTCACTGTAGCATGAGGTCACAGGCCTCTTTGTAGTGTTGTTCTACCTCTCTATCTCCAATCAGCATTAGGCTACTTGCCTATGTGCGGTACTACTGTCGCTGTGACATGGCCGGAAGTCGAGGTTCACTCCCTCGTGTGGTGTAATGCCACTGTAGCATGGGATACAAGTCCCTTGTAGTGCTGAAACTACTCGTGCTTCATGTAACGCACGTCGGACATTCACTCTACCTGAGAACTCATTAAAGCGTCAAAGTCATCCTCCCACAGGAAATGTTTTGATCAAGAACAAATAGTAGACCACAGTGGTTCCGGGTACGTATCCCACAAAATGTCCAAGAGGACTACCCATTGTACCTGATATTCTCATGGTCAATGGTCCTCCCTTGAACCAATAGCTAGATGCCTGGTAGATTTCTCTTTGAACCAATAGCATAAAACTAAATGGTAGAATTGCAGAGACACAATATGTAAACCCCCTCACCCAGAAATTTAGTTATTATAAATTATGAATAATTTTGGAGAGTTAAATTCAGCCCACACAAAAATATAAAAACCCCAACATTTGCTCTCCCCAAGTGTATAACCCCCAACCCTTGCTCTTCCCTTTCTCCTTAACCTCCCTCTTCATTATTCATTCACCACTCTTCCGAAACCTTCGCGCAACTTCTACGAGAAACGTTCCAATCCTATTTAAACTCTATCCTGCAATACTTTATAACAACTCCTCATTCTCCCCGACACCTTCCCCTCAAATCTAGCTCAAGCTCGAGCTCTCACCCATCGTCATCGAGCAAACCAACAAACCCTCGTCAACGTCGTCACCACCACATCCAGTACTTTGCCGCCATCCCCTCCGCTCGAGTCGTCAAGCTCGGCACCGCTGTCTCCATTGTGAGAGCTATTGTTGCTTCATCCGACCCGTCGGAGCAATCCTGCGTCGACCCGAGACTGCGACGCCCACCAACCCCCTCGTGTGGCAGCCGTCAACTCAACGTCGTAGCTCATTCAGCCTCGACGCAACGCACAAGCAGTCGAGTTTTCGTCAGGAACCAAGGACGGGGTTCTGGTAAATATTTCGTTACTGGAAACGGTTAGGAGTTGGAGATAGGATTATAACAAGAGAAATAGAAGAAGATGACTAAATAATATATAGAGCACAAGTATTGCTCACTTATGACAGAGGACAAGAGACACTGTGTACTATTCGGTTTGTGCTTTGTTCAAAACTGTGCATTATATTCACCTGGCA